>JAODUO010002518.1:0-27500 GCA_025642075.2 Ridgeia piscesae
CCCCCAAAAGCGCTTGTGAAAACCTATTGGTGACAACGTCCGCCCTTTTTGCACAAAAAGTACGGCATGAAGGACGGTGAGTGCAACATGTCTCTATTTGTTTGCTTAACACTATTTAGCACCTTTTTCTTTTACAACTAAGTATACCATTTACGAATATATGCTTTTCTTATGTTCCATGTGTTGAGATAGAGAAGGGGTCATATGAATCATTTAGCGATAAATGACGCATTTGGCGCCATCCCTCTTTTTAAATATAAATGACACATTTGTTGCTGTTATGCTATTTGGACCTCACTTTTATAAATTAGGTATGTGCGGATGGGTCAGGTGTAGTTTTTATTTTCTTTGGAAATATAACCGCACATACTACAGATCTGACGTGTGTCGCTGTACGGTAGAATGACCTCCTTTCAATCGCAATTAGAATACGTATAGAAACCGTTCACGAAATGCAGCTTTACTGGCTCGAAACCAGTACATATCAGTTGTTACGTTTCGCTCCGACACTACCTTACCACCGTTTGGCGATTTGCCAGAGGTCGGCTGCAAATATTGTGCATCCTACCCCTCTGTAAAAGGGCCTCCCCAAGGCCCGTGTGTTCTGGCCACCATTGATGTCAGCAAAGACAAGCTTTCTAACAAGAACTCGTCGTAGGGAATCATGGAATACCTACTGTACTGTAATGCGTTAATGCGATTCGTGTATTGTGAATTTCGTGAGACGATTTATCCACGTCTAATTTGATGTGAATAATTAACAATAAATGTGTGAAAATGGTTTCACGTATTTGGGTCAAAATCTTACCGGAAGTGGAATATCTGCTTCGTAGCTCCAGTTAGCATTGTCAGGCGACAGTCACGTGTAAGTCAAGGTTTTGACAATGACACGATCTCCTTCTCCCTCCCTTTGGTGCATTCAATAGAAAATAAGCCCCATTGGACGGCATTATCGCAGGATAAAATCATTCCAAGACTCCTGTCCTTACCGACAAAACACACCCTATATATTATATATGTTTCACTCCCTTGGGGCCTGCACCCGCAGCGGGGTTTTTAAAAATTTGGGTTTTTAATACAGTTTAAGAGGCCGGGCCCGGGGCAGGGTAAAAATCCACAATAAAGATGTAGATTGAGAAATAATATTGCTAACGAACGTACGTTACCCCTTTTCCACAAAAGAACAATTTCTTCTTTTTTTTTTTTTAAACCCCGTCCACCTTTTTCCCACCCAAAAACATTTATTTTTAACCCAAAATCCTCTTTAAAAAAAGTTTCCCCCCATTTTTAAACAATGGGTTTTTGACTAAAAAAGATCATCACTAAAAGAAATCAAGTTACAAAAATTCACATTTTTTTAAAAAAAAACCCCTTTTTCCCATTCAAAAGGCCTTTATATATATATAATATATATATATATATATATATATATATATATATATATATATATATATATATATATATATATATATGTTCTGAGGGTGAATTTAAAATTTTTAGTTACATGTATCCCAACTTTACCCAGGTAGATTTTGGGGAAATAAAAATTCGCGTTTTTTGTATTGGGATGGGTTTCCCCGGGGGTTTCCCAAATCAAAAGTTAAAAAATTCAATCCCGGCCTTTTGGTCAATTTGGGTGTCAAGCCACAAAAAATTATCTCACAGGGCTTCGGGAGGCCCTTTAAAATATAACAAAGGCAATTTTAAAACCCGGGAAATGAAATTTTTTTTATTAAAATCAAGTTTGGTCGGAAAAAAAATTTTGGAAAAAAAAAATTTTTTTTTTTAATTGAATTGAATTTTACTACAAGACCTATGTAGAGTTTTTTTGAGTGGGGAGTGGCTAAGACGTGGCATATGCCCACAAATCTGTTTTGTTTTAACTGAAAATGTGTGGGAACTGGTCTCATTCACACCCCCCCGAACAACGCCCATGCATTAACAAATTGGAAAGATGTGGTCCGCACCAGTTTGTTATATTCACAAGCAAAATTATCATGTCTAACTCACTGAGTAATTTGATCCAGCACATGGTCACATTAATCGCCACAGAAAAGTGAGCGACCGGCCCGTGATGTTTAGTGAATACGTTGCGTTTTTTCCCCAAATTTAAATTGTTTTAAATTTTTTAACTAAACAACCAAAAGCTTTATCCCATGCTTTGGTTGCCAACCAATGATTAAAAATTTAAGCCATTTACTCATTGCTGAACGATTAAAATGTGTTGATGAAAACTGCATAGTATTACGCTTGCAAAGGCAGAAACCGACTAGGAGATCGAGTGATCCACTAAACCGTTATATAATAAATAAAGGCTTCCCATAAATAAATAAATCATATTTCTCAATTAAAGCACTAATTAGGCACACATGCAATTATTAGTATTCACAATTAAGTAAATACGAATACGTCAGAGGTCCATTATAACAAACATTATAAGTGCGTGCAGAGAACCGTACTCGTGTCCGAAAGCATACTTTTAGGCAGTTGTCCTTGTACGGGCCTTCAAGAATCTACCAGCTGGAAATCCGAAAAAAGAAAGCAAAAAACTGTTGGAAATTTTTTGGAAACGTTTAAAAAAATACGTTATATATATATATATATATATATATATATATATATATATATATTTTATATGTTTTTTTTTTGGTGTGTGTTGTGGGGTGTGTGGTGGGTGGTGTGTGTGTGTGTGTGTGTGTGTGTGTGTGTGTGTGTGGTGTGTCCGTGTTTTTAAATTTTTGTTGGGCGTTTCCCCCCGCCCGAAAATTGGTTTTGGCCCTCCAATCTTGGTTTTCTTTGCCCGGGGGGCCAAATCCCCCACAAAAATTTCCCACGGTGTAAATTTTTTATCAAAGGATAATATTGCCAAAGTCAAAATTTCGATATGACGGGGACCGAATAATAATAATTGGAACTTTATTGCGCCCTTTTAAACCAACCGGGGGCCCCGAAAAAGGCCGCCAAAAATTTAAAAATTAAAAAGGAGTTTTAAAGGTGTGTATTTAAATGACGGCGGAAATTAGCAATATGTTCAACTGATTTAACACTAGAAGGAAGCATATTCCAAAGAGTTGGTGCACTCACAGCAAAAGCCCTAGCATTAATCCTAGTATTGACTTTTGGGACACAGAGTAAATCAGAACTGGATGATCGAAGCTGATCAGGTTTTTTTAAAAAGTGTCTGCCATACATGAACACTCCACAACTGGTACAAAAAGCATCCATCTACGTAATTCAAAAAGCTATTATATGCATGGCGGCCACTTCGGCCAAAGCATTTTTGGCTTTGGCCCTTTTTAGGGTTTAAAGAACTACCAGCCGGGAAACCGAAAACACCCAAAAAAGAAAACGTCTGGAAATTTTGGGTTTTTAAAAATGCTGGGAAAAAAAATTGGGAAATTTTTAAAATATAAATTTAAATATATATAAAACCCCCCTTAATTATTAATTGCTGTTGGATTGCGGCGGGTCGGGGGCCCCGGGTGTGTGGTTGGTTGGTGGTGGTTTTGGGGGCTTTTTTTAAAGTTTATTTTTGGGTTTTCTTTGTCTGGACAATTTGGGTAAAGTTTTGGTTTGTTATTAACCCAATAAATTTTGGCCCGAATTTAAGTCCGCTTTTGAAAATTTATATTGTCAAATAAAATAAAAAAAATTTGTATTCCTACTGTTAAATATATATTTATTGACTTTTATAATAAAATAATTGGGGGTCCCCAAAGGGGCCAAAAATTCTTTGACCCCCAAAGTCAAAGGGCTCTGTAAAAAAGTTTTTTTGTTTTTAATAAAAAATCAATTTAATTTGATTGATTGGAACCCCGGGGACTTTTTTTGATAAAAGGGTTTGAAAATGTTTATTTAAATTTTAAACCAAAAATTAGCAAAAAAGTTCAACTAAAAAAATTTTTTGAAGGAAGCTTTTAAAAAAAAAGAAGTTTTTATAAGAAAACCCTGGGCTTAAATTGGGTATTGAACATTTAGGGACCCCGGGAAGTAAATTTTCAGTTGGATAACGAAAGTGATCAGGGTTTTTTTTTAAAATTTTGGTTCCATAATTTTTTGAACCCTTTTCCCAAAATTTTTTTTCCAAAACCCCCTTCCCCCCTCAAATTCCCCCAAAACCTTTATTGCAGGGCGGCCCAACCTTCCCCTGCAGTTTTTTCCTGCTTTTGGTCTTTAATTTAAATTTTCCGGGTTAACCTAGCAATTTCCTGAAACATTTTTTAACACCCAAAACCACGGGAAATTAAATTCCTCCTTTGGGGTTCTAGGGTTTTAGGAAAAAAAGGGGAAAATCAAAAAATTTAAAAATTTTGGGAAACCGGCCCCCCCTTTTTTGGTTAAGGACCCTTTAGGATTCCCGGGTACTCAAATTTAGTGGTTAAATTGGTTTTGGAAAATTTTAAAACCCGAGGGGAACTTTGATTGACAAGTATTTATTCCCCTTAGGGAAGTTAATTCATAAAAATATTTTTTACTAAAAATTGGGTTATTTTTAAAAAAAATTGTTCCCTTAAAAAATTATTTTTTAAAAGCAGGATTATTTTTTTTGAAACCTACAAAAAACCCTTTTGCCTTAAATTTTGTTCCTTGTCAAAAAAATTTATATTTCAAAAATAATTAAAAGGTTTTTTCCTTTTAAACAAAAATAAAAATTATCTGTACAAAAATTAAAAAAAATATTGTTACTTGGTGGTCACATGGCACATAATGTGCCGTCTTCCTGTGACCCCAAAACATAAAGTTATAAAGTACAGATACATATATATTTATACACGTAGAATCAGGAAATCGCTGTTCTCAATATAATTTATTTGACAATATAATTTATTTGACAACGGACTTGACAACGGACTGGGGGAATGTTTAAAAAAAAATTCTTTTGTAGGTCACTACACTAATCTGCTCAAAAATATTGTTAAGTAACACATTTTTACCAAAACTATTACTCAATATATGTCTAGTACTATTTTATGAATAATCTTCACATAAGAATAATACTTGTCAATCAATAGTTCCTCTCGGTTTTCAAATTTTACGCACCACCAACTTCAACCATCTACATCCGCCCATGTACCCGCCAGCAATCCTAAGCAGCAATCCTAATCAATTAAGCGGCGGTTTCCTCATATATATTTCAAGGTGGTATATTCTGCATAATTTCCCATTTTTTTCCTAGCATAGATACCCAATACGTTTCCGATGTATCTGTATTTGACAGATGATTTGAGAGTGTTATACCCTCGTTTCAGGAATCTGCTAGTTACGTGAAATTCCTAAATTAAGACCGAAAGCAGAAAACTGTCATTGCCGAAGTGGCCGCCATGCATATAATAGCTTTTTGAATTACGTAGATGGATGCTTTTTGTACCAGTTGTGGAGTGTTCATGTATGGCAGACACATTTAAAAAAACCTGATCAGCTTCGATCATCCAGTTCTGATTTACTCTGTGTCCCTAAAGTCAATACTAGGATTAATGCTAGGGCTTTTGCTGTGAGTGCACCAACTCTTTGGAATATGCTTCCTTCTAGTGTTAAATCAGTTGAACATATTGCTAATTTCCGCCGTCATTTAAATACACACCTTTACAACCTTGCCTATCTACCATCGCTCCCTGGCGTGTCAATCAATCTGATGTAAACTAGATTTGTTTATTGACTTTGAGATCGAAAAAACTCTTTGTACAGATGCGCCTCTCTGAGCTTGGTGTCTAAAGATTTAGGCGCAATAGAAGTTACCTAATTATTATTATTCAGTCAACAACGTCATATCGAAATATATGACTGGTAACAGTAGGTAATACAATCATCCTATCCTTTGATAATGACACATATACATGCACGTCGGACTTACTGTGGCGGCCATCTTGGATCTCGGTTACTAAGCAAAGCCTAAGATGCTGGTTACGCCACCAATGTGTCGGGCAGACATGAAACGCCACAACATAAACTATAAAAACACAGACACACAAACACACACACACACACACACACACACACACACACACACACACACACACACACACACACACACACACACACACACACACACACACACACACACACACACACACACACACAACACACACACACACACACACAACAAAAAAAAAATATATATATATATATATATATATATATATATATATATATATATATATATATAACGTTTTATATATATATTGTTAAAATTTTATGCATTTCTTACATGCAAGGCAACCATATTGGAACCAGACAGTTTTCTTGCTTTGGCTGTGATTTTCGGATTTCCAGCTGGTAGATTCTTGAAGGCCCGTACAAGGACAACTGCCTAAAAGTATGCTTTCGGACACGAGTACGGTTCTCTGCACGCACTTATAATGTTTGTTATAATGGACCTCTGACGTATTCGTATTTACTTAATTGTGAATACTAATAATTGCATGTGTGCCTAATTAGTGCTTTAATTGAGAAATATGATTTATTTATTTATGGGAAGCCTTTATTTATTATATAACGGTTTAGTGGATCACTCGATCTCCTAGTCGGTTTCTGCCTTTGCAAGCGTAATACTATGCAGTTTTCATCAACACATTTTAATCGTTCAGCAATGAGTAAATGGCTTAAATTTTTAATCATTGGTTGGCAACCAAAGCATGGGATAAGCTGTTGTTAGTTAAATACAATATTTGTAACACGCACGATAAGGACGTACGTCTCTACCGTATCAAAAGAAACTTCTAAAGCACCCAGTTTCTACCCCACCGTGTTCGAATTCACTGACGTACGACAACACGCAACGTATTCACTAAACATCACGGGCCGGTCGCTCACTTTTCTGTGGCGATTAATGTGACCATGTGCTGGATCAAATTACTCAGTGAGTTAGACATGATAATTTTGCTTGTGAATATAACAAACTTGGTGCGGACCACATCTTTCCAATTTGTTAATGCATGGGCGTTGTTCGGTGGGGTGTGAATGAGACCAGTTCCCACACATTTTCAGTTAAAACAAAACAGATTTGTGGGCATATGCCACGTCTTAGCCACTCCCCACTCAAAAAAACTCTACATAGGTCTTGTAGTAAAATTCAATTCAATTAATAAATTCAGTTCGAAGTTCCGACTACCTATTTTTTAAACTTTCACTTTTATCAGCTAGTTTCTGCAGCATTCGGTGAAATTCACGTGGTGCATTAGCGTGTATGAGTACAACTTTTATTATATTATGCTACCGTCACCGCACATTCTACAAGTTTATGACAACCCCTGCTTGAAACTACAGGGACTCGCCTTGACATCAGCGGACACTGCGAGAAATCTAGTTTGCTACTTCGCCACACATATGCAGCTGGACCGCCTCGTGTCCAGTCACTGCTCTCGGCATATTACCGTTTACGCCTGATCAGTAGAATTTGACACCTTCAGTCACGAGACGCGCGCCATGCTGCATGTACGCTGTAGTAGTTCTGAGTCACATCGTCGGAACTAGATGGAGAAACAATGGTAAAGCGTGATGTTAACCTAGGATAGCTTGTCGGACATTTTGTATTATGGGTCAAAGTCCCGAACAATCAAACACATATAGGCATATGAACGTAAAGGTTCCCGTCAGGATAATTTGTTGGACTCAATAAAAAAAGACTGTTCATGGACTAAATCAGCGGAATGTCATGCCCAAAGATATACATTGCAAGAACTAAACACGAATTTGCAACACTTATTATATAACTTGCCCTACATTATATACGACATATATTTGAAATAGTGAAGGAATATATGTATTGTTTTTTTTTATCCAAAGTATGCATGTGTATTCATGTACATTCGTGGCGTGTTGATGGTAGTTATTGTGGTTAGACTGGGGATGCAGGTACTCAATAGACCATGTCATCCCATAAGTTGAAGCGATCCGTCATACA
Organism: Ridgeia piscesae; assembly: GCA_025642075.2. Lineage (NCBI taxonomy): Eukaryota > Metazoa > Annelida > Polychaeta > Sabellida > Siboglinidae > Ridgeia > Ridgeia piscesae. The sequence goes on from JAODUO010002518.1 coordinate 7,901, forward strand.
CCAAGTCGTTTCACTCAAATGTCATCATTATCTTTGTCACATTGTACACACTACTTTACATAGAGATACATTCTGCGACTGATGTGAATACAATTTGAGACAATAATTTATTGTCGGTATTGCCCTTTCGTCATCGTATAAAAGATCGGTGTCCTGCCATTGATGCAGTACAGTTCTTCTTGCTCCAACTTCGCCAGGCAGACGAATGTTTGTAAACTTTAATAATATTATTACTAACAGTTTGGGCGATCACGTCGATTCACACTTGATAATGTTTTTAAAATATCTGATTCATGTTTATTTCATATTTGATATGTTTTAAAGTTTGTGAAAATAATCATATTTATCCGTATTCAATATAAAGCCGCCTTACGGCGAACATTTCAAAGTAATGCAGTAATTTGCATATGCATAAGGTAATGTTGGTGTTGCAAAATTCTATTTGGTTCGATTCGATTTAGTTCGACTCGAATCGAATCAATTCAACGCGATATGATTTGATTCGTTTCGATTCGATCAGTTCGATTCGATAGTTTCACGAACAACATGACACGGAACTTATCGAAATGCGATGTCATTTTGAGATGATCCCTTACATGAGAGGGGTCGGAAGTATACTGTCCGTATCTGGTTCTCAGGTTTGCTGACTTGGAAACAGACAATGTGCTACAATGAGACACTCCTTTCTTGCCGACCTCCAGCCTGCCTTGTCACACACGGTTCCTCAGATTTTCGGAAAACGAAACTCTACTGGAAATAACTGGACGTGAATTTTTTGGAAAATGGTGACTAATGTCAACCGCTGAATAAACGCGCGGAGCTGCAACAATCTAATTTGAAGATGAAACACAAATGAGAATAATTGGCTTATTATTTGTCTCCAAATCAGAATATAAGAATTGGGGAAATTTGTTATGTTTCGATTCGCGTTCAATATCTCTCCAAGGCCGCCTCTCCTGTAATTCCAACCAATTATGTGATAATAAACATCTAGTTATCTAACATTAAACAACTGGTAGTGAATAAATACGGCGTTACAAGTAGACACACTTCAGAGGTGTTCGTAGATATTACGCGATGTTATATATTTAAGCATGTTACGATATGGACATACTGTTTACCCCACCTCTTCGGTCAGATCAGTGAGTTACCTTGATAGTTACATCACGTAGATATTCCAGTACTGCTTACTTATTTTGTATGTGTGGTTTTGTATGTGTGTTGGATTGTAGCATTGTATAAATATAATGTGTAAAATAAATGGGTAATGTGTTTACGAGCGAGTTGTATAATTATAATATATGTGTTTGATGTAAGCAGATCTTAATGTGTACTGAACACGTATGCTCATCAAACTTCCAACTTTACTTTCTAACTTTGTAAACGACTGTGCAGACGTACTTTGTACTGGTATGTGAACTATTGCAGATTTGTTTCTATAACCAGTTCTTGTTCGTTACGGTGTAGCCTACCTGCCGACATGCAGTTGTTTCTTGCGATCGTTCTTCTGGTCTTCGTCACTGTAGCCATAGTGCCAGGTATGTCACCGTTCTGAGTTGCATTGGATTTACTTTTATCAACGTTATTTTTTGATTTGATTTGTTTGTTTTAACATTTAAAGTGTTTCATATTCCTTGACGATTACTTGTAAAAGTTGGTACTTTCGCACAAGTAAACATATGTTGCTTGTTGCGAGTCATTATGTCAAGTGGACGTAATTTAATCGGCGCTACATAGAACTATCAAGCCGAAAACAATTGCTAATTAGAAAGAGGAGATTGAAAGATTAAGAGATCACTTCATTTGGAAGTATTCTCAAAATTGTCGATGAGTTTTATGTATATATATTATATACCTTATATATATATATATGTTGAAACACATTGAGTATGGCGTGGTGTTAAAATAGAAAAAATTTATTAATACAACCTATCGAAATAAAAACGATTAAACAAAACGAACAAAAGGAAATAGAACGAACTTGCCAAATAACGCGATGTGAGTTTTTTCGGAAAATGATGACGATTGATGTGTTGATGACATCAGCAATGACACCAGCTCTGAACATCGTATGTAGCGCATTAGCCGGTGTGCCGGACGGTCAAACGAGACAACCCTCCTTCGAATCGTGTGTAGCTGTGTCGAACTTTGATTAAATTCGCTCGCTCTCCGTTGCTCTAGCTGAATAACTCAGCTGGATGGATGAAGACGAATTTATGGCATTTGAACAATAACTATCGAATGGCTTTAAGCTTGCCAAATAATGAAACGGGGTTCCGTTTAACAGTCTGCCAGGGAGGAAAGTGTAAACAGCGATTTGCGCAATGATTGATTTATTGTAAACTGAGCTGGCTACGCCGATGTGGCTGCGCCTTGTAATTTGCTATAGCTGTGTAATATTGCGATGTTTCCGTAATGTTCTTATGGCACAGCTATTGTTTTCAAAGATTTCGCTGATATTCTAGGTATATCTAAGACATTATCTGATAAACTGGTTGTAGTTAGAATGCATTGATTGTATGTAACGATGAATTAAAAGTTACAATGTGAATTAAAATAAATGTTCACTTGTCTTTATGTCATTTTTGATATACTGTATCAATTTGACTTGTTCTATTTGATTTGTACACAGTATTTATTACTGAACAATTCTATTATGTCTATTTTAAAAAAATTATATGTTTAAACTTTGAAGAAATGTACGTGCTGTAATCCTTGAATTTTATAATATAGATTATGGCGAAAAGTCGTTTTCAATTATCTATATTATTATTAAGCCGTGAATTAATAATCAGCCTTCATTTATGCATTCCAATTTCTAATCACGCTCTTATATTATATTCTTAAGGCGAGGCGTCAGTGCTACGAATGTGTCTACCCAATCACAAGCGCTTGTGAAAATCCTATTGGTGACAACGTCAAGACTTGCTCCGGTGATTCATGCACTAAAATGTACGGCATGAAGGACGGTGAGTGCAACATGTCTCTATTTTTTTGCTTAACACTATTTAGCACCTTTTTCTTTTACAACTAAGTATACCATTTACGAATATATGCTTTTCTTATGTTCCATGTGTTGAGATAGAGAAGGGGTCATATGAATCATTTAGCGATAAATGACGCATTTGGCGCCATCCCTCTTTTTAAATATAAATAAAAACTACACCTGACCCATCCGCACATACCTAATTTATAAAAGTGAGGTCCAAATAGCATAACAGCAACAAATGTGTCATTTATATTTAAAAAGAGGGATGGCGCCAAATGCGTCATTTATCGCTAAATGATTCATATGACCCCTTCTCTATCTCAACACATGGAACATAAGAAAAGCATATATTCGTAAATGGTATACTTAGTTGTAAAAGAAAAAGGTGCTAAATAGTGTTAAGCAAACAAATAGAGACATGTTGCACTCACCGTCCTTCATGCCGTACATTTTAGTGCATGAATCACCGGAGCAAGTCTTGACGTTGTCACCAATAGGATTTTCACAAGCGCTTGTGATTGGGTAGACACATTCGTAGCACGTGACGCCCTCGCCTTCAAGACATATAATATAAGAGCGTGATTAGAAATTGGAATGCATAAATGAAGGCTGATTATTAATTCACGACATTTAATAATAATAATACGAATAATCTGAAAACGTCTTTCTGCGCCATAAATCTAGTAATTATAACCATTCAGAGGCGCATTACAGCACAGTAAACAGTTTCTTTAAAGAGTTAAAATATAAGTGTTTTTGTAAAATAAACGTAATGAATTGTTCATTGTAAATAAATAATACTGTAGTAACATACTATTACTAATAAACACAAGTTATTAATTGTATAAAATAAAAATATCAATAAATAAAAAAATAAAAACATAGTTGATATATATGGTAGATTCTAAAATTTTCAGATTGTATAACTGTTTGAATTCGATGCGCTGTTTAATAGGAAAATCAATGGATGTCTCAACTACAACCAGTTTATCAGATAATGTCTTAGATATACCTAGAATATCAGCGAAATCTTTGAAAACAATAGCTGTGCCAGGTAAGAACAACTTACGGAAACATCGCAATATTACACAGCTATAGCAAAATTACAAAGCGCAGCCACATCGGCGTAGCCAGCTCAGTTTACAATAAATCAATCATTGCGCAAATCGCTGCTTTACACTTTCCTCCCTGGCAGAGCTATTAAACGGAACCCCGTCTTTATTTATTTGGCAAGCTTAAAGCCATTCGGTAGTTATTGTTCAAATGCCATAAATTCGTCTTCATCCATCCAGCTGAGTTATTCAGCTAGAGCAACGGAGAGCGAGCGAATTTAATCAAAGTTCGACACAGCTACACACGATTCGAAGGAGGGTTGTCTCGTTTGACCGTCCGGCACACCGGCTAATGCGCTACATACGATGTTCAGAGCTGGTGTCATTGCTGATGTCATCAACACATCAATCGTCATCATTTTCCGAAAAAAAACTCACATCGCGTTATTTACGGCAGAGTTTCGTTTCCCGTTTTCCTTTTCTTTTTCGTTTTCGTTTTCGTTTTTATTTCGCATAGGTTTGTAATTGAAATAAATCCGCTTCATATGCATTTATAAATTCTACTCTAATTCTACAATGACAAATGCGTTTCAACATATATATATATATATATATATATATATATATATATATATATATATATATAAAAAAACATGCCCCAATCGAAAGCAAGCTTAAAAGTGAAAACAAAGATTTCGTCTCAATTTAACATACTTTTAAATAAAAATTGTAAAATGCAAATTAGAATTAGAATATACGTTTTTTCCCGATTAAATTAGCCACTTGTTCCTATCACAGTACACGATTACAAAGTACAACATATGATTTGCTTAAGTGCTGAAAAGGTAACCACATTGGATTTACAAAATAAATACGTACAACGCGAAGCTATACAGCATTTAACATATATAAAACAAACAAACAAATCAAATCAAAAAATAACGTTGATAAAGGTAAATCCAATGCAACTCAGAACGGTGACATACCTGGCACTATGGCTACAGTGACGAAGACCAGAAGAACGATCGCAAGAAACAACTGCATGTCGGCAAGGTAGGCTACACCGTAACGAACAAGAACTGGTTATAGAAACAAATCTGCAATAGTTCACATACCAGTACAAAGTACGTCTGCACAGTCGTTTACAAAGTTAGAAAGTAAAGTTGGAAGTTTGATGAGGTCGCTACTGTGGGTGGTCATGTGACCAAAGGAAGTCTGGTTCAACCAATCACAAACAAACACACATACACACACACACAACACACACACACAAAACACACACACACACACACACACACACACACACACACACACACACACCACACACACACACACCACACACACACACACCACACACACACACACACACACACACACACACACACACACCGCGCACATCAAAAAAGTGCAAACTGGGCGAATTCTGAGTGCATGTGCAACTATGATGGGGTCTACTGATCACGTGACACGAGAATGAGGTGGGGCTAAATAGCACGTCATGTGCCGGGCAGTCAACTGAGTTATCGTAACATGCTTAAATATATAACATCGCGTAATATCTACGAACACCTCTGAAGTGTGTCTACTTGTAACGCCGTATTTATTCACTACCAGTTGTTTAATGTTAGATAACTAGATGTTTATTATCACATAATTGGTTGGAATTACAGGAGAGGCGGCCTTGGAGAGATATTGAACGCGAATCGAAACATAACAAATTTCCCCAATTCTTATATTCTGATTTGGAGACTTCGCTGGGAATTAATATAAAACAAATAATAAGCCAATTATTCTCATTTGTGTTTCATCTTCAAATTAGATTGTTGCAGCTCCGCGCGTTTATTCAGCGGTTGACATTAGTCACCATTTTCCAAAAAAATTCACGTCCAGTTATTTCCAGTAGAGTTTCGTTTTCCGAAAATCTGAGGAACCGTGTGTGACAAGGCAGGCTGGAGGTCGGCAAGAAAGGAGTGTCTCATTGTAGCACATTGTGCTGTTTCCAAGTCAGCAAACCTGAGAACCAGATACGGACAACATACTTCCGACCCCTCTCATGTAAGGGATCATCTCAAAATGACATCGCTATTTTACGATTAATGTTTACGTGTCTATGTTGTTCGTGGAAACTATCGAATCGAACTGATTCGAATCGAAACGAATCAAATCATATCGCGTTGAATTGATTCGATTCGAGTCGAACTAAATCGAATCGAACCAAATAGAATTTTGCAACACCAACATTACCTTATGCATATGCAAATTACTGCATTACTTTGAAATGTTCGCCGTAAGGCGGCTTTATATTGAATACGGATAAATATGATTATTTTCACAAACTTTAAAACATATCAAATATGAAATAAACATGAATCAGATATTTTAAAAACATTATCAAGTGTGAATCGACGTGATCGCCCAAACTGTTAGTAATAATATTATTAAAGTTTACAAACATTCGTCTGCCTGGCGAAGTTGGAGCAAGAAGAACTGTACTGCATCAATGGCAGGACACCGATCTTTTATACGATGACGAAAGGGCAATACCGACAATAAATTATTGTCTCAAATTGTATTCACATCAGTCGCAGAATGTATCTCTATGTAAAGTAGTGTGTACAATGTGACAAAGATAATGATGACATTTGAGTGAAACGACTTGGTGTATGACGGATCGCTTCAACTTATGGGATGACATGGTCTATTGAGTACCTGCATCCCCAGTCTAACCACAATAACTACCATCAACACGCCACGAATGTACATGAATACACATGCATACTTTGGATTAAAAAAAAACAATACATATATTCCTTCACTATTTCAAATATATGTCGTATATAATGTAGGGCAAGTTATATAATAAGTGTTGCAAATTCGTGTTTAGTTCTTGCAATGTATATCTTTGGGCATGACATTCCGCTGATTTAGTCCATGAACAGTCTTTTTTTATTGAGTCCAACAAATTATCCTGACGGGAACCTTTACGTTCATATGCCTATATGTGTTTGATTGTTCGGGACTTTGACCCATAATACAAAATGTCCGACAAGCTATCCTAGGTTAACATCACGCTTTACCATTGTTTCTCCATCTAGTTCCGACGATGTGACTCAGAACTACTACAGCGTACATGCAGCATGGCGCGCGTCTCGTGACTGAAGGTGTCAAATTCTACTGATCAGGCGTAAACGGTAATATGCCGAGAGCAGTGACTGGACACGAGGCGGTCCAGCTGCATATGTGTGTCGAAGTAGCAACCTAGATTTCTCGCAGTGTCCGCTGATGTCAAGGCGAGTCCCTGTAGTTTCAAGCAGGGGTTGTCATAAACTTGTAGAATGTGCGGTGACGGTAGCATAATATAATAAAAGTTGTACTCATACACGCTAATGCACCACGTGAATTTCACCGAATGCTGCAGAAACTAGCTGATAAAAGTGAAAGTCAGAGTCTGGAGTCGAAGAGAACCCCCATGACTGAAAATGACAACCAATATAGTTATGTGAGTACCACTAAATAGAGAACGTCGAAAGCCATGTTCACCAGACAACGCGATGCAGCACGAGATATTACAAACCTAAAATGAAGGATAAATAAGGATTAGAATCACGGCCGGCAGGACAGCATTCACAGTGTGTGTGTGTGTTGTGTGTGTGTGTGTGTGTGTGTGTGTGTGTGTGGTGTGCGTGTGCGTGTGCGTGCGCGTGCGCGTGCGCGTGCGCGTGTGCGTGTGCGTGTGCGTGTGCGTGTGCGTGTGCGTGTGCGTGTGCGTGTGTGTGTACTTGTACGTATGAGCGTATGTATGTATATATGTATGTATATACATATATATATATATATATATATAATATATTATATATATATATATATATATACATATATATATATATATATATATATATATATATATATATATAATATATATATATATATATATATATATATATAATATATATATATATATATATATATGTGTGTGTGTGTGTGTGTAGGAGAGAGAGAGAGAGATGGTGTGTGTGTGCGTGTGTGTACAAGTGTATGTACAAGCGTGTATGCGAATTGTTTGTGCGTGGGTGTATATGTGTATGCGTAGGTTTGTGTGTATGAGTGTGTGTGTGAATGTGTATGGGTACGTGCCTCTGTCTGCATCTGTGTCTGTGTCTGTGTCTGTGTCTGTGTCTGTGTCTGTGTCTGTGTCTGTGTCTGTGTCTGTGTCTGTGTCTGTGTCTGTGTCTGTGTCTGTGTCTGTGTCTGTGTCTGTGTCCCATACTATCGAGGCTTATTCGAGCGATCAATTTCAATTATATTCCTGGGAAACGGCCTCAATTTGGATAACCCTGCGGACGCGCTCGACCTATCTCTGTAATTACATTTTTATAATTCCTTAGTTAAATAATTATATCTATGAGACAATATGTGACGTCCACCATTCAAAATCGTTCCTAGCAGAAGTTGTTGTAAAACGAGTTGCGCTGAGGACACTTTTAGCTTTGGAAAAATCATAAAGCCTTCGCAATGTAACGTTATTAGGTGGGGCGGCCCTTCCCTGCGCTGAGCCTGTTTTACCTTGACCCGACATGGCATATAATTTATCAACCAAACTACCACTGTAAATACACATCTGTAATTATACTGATAGGTGTCAATCACATAAACCCACACTTACCCACATTGGCATGGACATTACATACTTGCTTGTCTTGTTACATAGCCAGTTTGTGATACAACCAGATCTTGCGACACACCAACAAAACTCAGGCCTTTTAGCATGAAATAATGGCGGCACAACAACACTTTGACGAGTACAAAATATCCACAATGCATTGCGGAGGGAATTCCCTCGCTATAGTGCACAAGGTTTGCACGTGATGTGTCTCAGCGTGTGTGCCAATATTTGTCGTCTGTCGGTGAATAGGTGTGCCTTGTTACGAGCGCGTGTTGTGAGTACATGCATGCGTGTCGATGTGCGTGTGTGTACACATATCGCACATATATATCCATGAGAATACACGTTCACTAATAGAATGCACAACAATTATATATTTGGCGAATTTCCGTTTAATGTCATAGACTTTTTGAACAATTACACATCATTTCAGTTTTTCATACATTGCATTATCATAGTGTGTGACACAGTTAACTGCAAATCGCTTAGTTGCGAATTGGCTACTATTACTACTACTAAATGACTACTACTACTACTACTACTACTACTACTACTACTACTACTACTACTACTACTACTACTACTACTAACTTCTACTAAATACTATTACTAGCTACTTTCTACTACTACTATTACTACTACTCCACTATACTCACTCTCCTCTAGACTGCTCTGCCTACTCTCTCTGCTCTCTGCTCTGCTCTCTCTGCTGCTCTCTCTCTGCTCTGCTCTGCTGCTGCCTTCATATTGACAAATTGCACCAATCGTAGACCTCATCTTTATTAATGCCGGTAATTTCCACGCAGTCATGGGCTCTAGCTTGTCCTGCTCTGGCTATACTGCGCTACTGCTACTTACTTTACTGCTACTATGCTCTGCTGACTGTAGCTGCTCTGCCACACTACTACCTGTGGCGTGCTGACTACTCTTACTGCTCTACAAGCTGTGACTCTCTCTGACTGACTCTACTCTGCTGCTCTACTCACTACTCTCTTGGTATATGTCAACAATGAAACATAGCATTGACGAAGAACAGTATTAAATGCTCTATTTCCTGATGGTAACCATGTCACATGGTAAGTCCTGATTTCCAATGGCTCATAACACTAACAAACAAACGTATATGCTTACATCCAGTTTAGCTCCAACTATAAATAGAGAAGGAGATAATATCATTGTCAAAACCTTGCTTTACATGTAACTCTCGCCTGACAATGCTACCTGGAGCTACGAAGCAGATATTCCACTTTCGGAGAGATTTTAGCGCAAATATGTGAAACCATTTTCACACATTTATTGTTAATTATTCACATCAAACTAGACGTGGATAAATCATCTCACGAAATTCACAATACACGAATCGCACTAACGCATTACAGTACAGTAGGTATTCCATGATTCCCTACGACGAGTTCTTGTTAGAAAGCTTATCTTTGCTGACAGCAGTGGTGAGCAGGACACACGTGTGCCTATGTTGGCGAGTGCTTCCATTTCACTGTTCAAGCTGGCAGACAGCACGATTGTCAATGCAACTTACTAGAGCCACCTGGATGCACAGGCCGCACAAACAACCAGCGTAACCATGGAAACGACGGAGACACTCTGAAAAGAGGCGTCATTACAGAGATCAGACTTGCAAACGCAGAACGTCATTTCTGCGCCAAACATATGGTTCAACTCGCACTTGTCCTGGCCGGCTAGACCAGGATCCGAGGAACAGGCCCGCTGTGTATACATTTTACCTGGAACACAATGGAACGATTATTTAAAAAGTATAAAATATACGTTTTATACAACCATCCGACATGGCTTTAAAATTATATAGCAAGTGTAAAACTATAAAATGTCCAAAGAAAAATCAAAATTGTAAAAGTGAGGTTCAAATAGGATAACAGCAACAAATGTGTCATTTATCTTTAAAAAGAGGGATGGCGCCACATTCGTCTGACCCCATCTCTATCTTTACACATGGAACACACGAAAAGTATGTATTCGTAAATGGTATATTTAGTTGTATAAGAAAAAGGTGCTAAATATTGTTAAGCAAACACACACAGAGAAGTTGCACTTACCGCTCTTCATGCCGTACATTGTAGTACATGATTTTCACAGTCGCTTGTGATGGGGTGGACACATTCGTAGCATTTGACGCCCTCGCCTTAAAGTGATATATATGAGAGTGGGTAGACATTGGAATTCAGTTTAATTATTAATTCACGACATTGAAAAAAAAAATAATAATAATAATAATCTAAAACATCTTTCTGCGCCATAAGTCTAGTAATTAGAACCATTCTGAGGCGCATCACAGCACAGTAAATAGTTTCTTTAAAAAGTTAAAATATAAGTGTTTTTGTAAAATTAACTTAACGCATTGCTCATTATAAATAAATAGTAATATAGTAACATACTATTACTAATAAATAAAAGTTACTAATTTTACAAGATAAACAATAAATAAATAAATAAATAATAATAAAATAGTTGACATACACATGTGGCAGCCTAGCAAAACCAATCACATAGAGAAAAATCAGTTGCATTTTTATTTAAGAAATGGAAATCTACACTATTTGTTTATCCTGTCCTATTTATTATATTCAAATATTCCCTCTAGAAGCAAAGTTACAGGAATTTTAAGTGGGCCCCTATCAGATATTACTTAAGGAGAAAAACGAGTTTTAAAGTCGAGATTCATTCTTCACATGAAAACCACACAGTAACTGTTGCAGTTACCTTATAAAGTTCTGTAGATGTGTTTGTTACCTTTACTGTACTGAAAACATTATCCAATTCTGATGGATACTTTTAAAGTTACACGAAATTTATGGTAGATTCTCAAATGTTCAGATTGTATGACTGTTTGAATTCGATGCGCTGTTTAACAGGAAATCAATGGATGTCCCAACTATAACCAGTTTATCACAGAATGGTAAGAGCAACTTACGGAAACATCGCAATATTACACAGCTATAGCAATATTACAAGGCGCAGCCACATCGACGCAGCCAGCTCAGTTTACAATAAATCAATCATTGCGCAAATCGCTGCTTTACACTTTCCTCCCTGGCAGAACTGTTAAACGGAACACCGTTTTCACTTCTTTGGCAAGCTTAAAGCCATTCGGTAGTTATTGTTCAAATGCCATAAATTCGTCTTCATCCATCCAGTTATTCAGCTAGAGCAACGGAGAGCGAGCGAATTTAATCAAAGTTCGACACAACTGCACAAGATTCGAACGAGGGTTGTCTCGTTTGACTGTCCGACACTCTATCCACTGCGCTACAGCGCTCCACGATCTTCATAGCTGGTTGCATTGCTGATGTCATCAACACATCAATCGTCATCATATTACGAAAAACTCACGTCGCGTTATCTACGGTGGAGTTTCGTGTCCGTTTTCGTTTTCATTTCGTATACGTTTGTAATTGATATAAATCAGTTTCTTATGCAATTAGAATTTCTACTCATGACAGTGGGAAATGGGTTTCAATATACATGCCACAATCGAAAGCACGCTTAAAAGTGAAAAGATTTCGTTTCCATTTAACATACTTTTTAATAGGAATAGTAAAATGCAAATTAGAATATACGTTTTTCCGATTAAATTAGCAACTAAAGTAAAACATATGATTTGCTAAAATGCTGAAAGGCTAACCACATTGGATTAGGAAAACAAATACGACAACGCGAAGCTATATTAAACAGCATTTAACATATAAAAAACGAACCAATCAAATCAAAATAACGCTGATAAAAGTAAATCCAATGCAATTCAGAATGGTGACATACCTGGCGCCACGGCTACAGTGACGAAGACCAGAAGAACGATCGCAAGAAACAACTGCATGTCGGCAGGTAGGTTACACCTTAACGAACAAGAACTATCACATAATGAGGTACCACAATAACTAATCCGACAGAGAGCGCTCTAACGCAACTAGGGTCTTTGTGCCGTCTTTTACGTATTCTTGACATGTGTAAAATGCGGTTCCAACGGTTTGCGGAAAGGGAAAAAGCTTGTTTTAACTCATCCTACAATCAGCTGTTGAATTCGCATGACACCGAAGCCTCGCACATAGCTAAATATGAATATAGTCTAACATGTACATCAATATGAAGGCATAATTGGTCCATTAATTAATGTCCATTTACAGCCGATGGAACGTCGACTGGTGGCCCGACGACAGGTGTGCTGGCTCGATGCCGGAACGGATGTTTAAAATCATCTACAGCTCGCCGTGTGCATCAAACGAGACTGCTACTTCACACATAGTTAAATATTGATATAGTATAACTTGTCCGTCAATATGAAAGCATAATGTCTACATTAATGTACATTTACAGGCGATGACACGTCGCGGGACGTGCGAACGAATTCAGTGCCAAGATAGCGTTGTTTTGGCTGTTCTGTCTAATGAGCACACATACATCATGCTAACACATACAAACTATCGCTGGTTACGCGCCTGTACGGTCAATAGCTTACCCTTCATATGTATGAAAAGGTATTTTACCATAAAGGGTTACATCATTGTTTTGGTCATGGTTTTTGTTGATAAAAGCTGTGCAACGACGACATCAAGGTGGAAACCTGGTGCACAGCCATGCCCATGGCATAGGCATAGCCATGGCCCTATGCCGGCATAGCCATAGACATGTCATAGTTTCTTTTAACAATTAATTCATGCAGCCTAATCCAGACTAGAATAATATTATGGCGTCACAATGTTCTCACGCTGGTTTCACTGTCATTATCAAATGTGTATATGTAACCAAAATAAAATTCAATGCAATAAAATTCATTATTTTGATAAATAAACACAAATTCACCAAGTGACACCAACCTTATTTTCGCGGCCGAATAGGATACAATGCAACATATTTTACCCGCCTAACATACCACACTATCATTATTAGTGCAAAACAAATAAAAATAACTATGTTTTTGTAAGACCATGTGATCGCTTCTAGGCAAGAAAACGCTAGTATTTCTACATAATGTCAGGTGGATAAGGTTATTATTTAGATAGAAGGTCAGTGAGTTCCATTGTTAACTGTTGAGTCGTAATAAATCCGTATCTGCAAAAATGAAGGTTGACCGTGTGTAGTAGCCGCGTAGCCCGTGTCCGAGCTGTGGGTGTGTTCAAAGACCAAGAATATGTTATCAGTGCACGACAAAATAACCGGGACAGCGCCATTCCTACTGTAAGTGTGCATTAATGTAGACATTATGCTTTCACAACGACGGACAGGTTATACGATATAAATATTTAACTGTTTGTGAAGTAGCAGTATCGTGTGAAGCATACTGCGAGCTGTAGTGTAGATTATTTTAAATATCCGTTCCAGAATCGCTCTTGCACACATCATGTCATGGGCCACCAGTCGACGTTCCATCGGCTCATTCAGTTATAAAAATACATTAATGTGCTTATTATGCCTATATCATGTGCATATATTCCTATATATGCTTGTACATGCCCAGCATATGTACATCCAACACACAAGCACATACATTATTTCGTATAAAAAAAATCAATGCTAGCTTCGCATACAATTTCGACAGTCAGCTCCATATTGATCAACCAAACATAACATTTATAGCCAAATGGTGACTTCTATAAGTTTCTTAAGATGAGTCAACATTACATAAATTATTTATTTATTTGCTTCAAATATTCAAAATAAACACCAGTTGCCCTCCTTCCTCAGTGAGCAACCCTATAACCTATTTCCGTCTGGCGACACCACCAGTCCTCTATGTATAAGATGGGTAGCTATGATGACTGGAATTGGAAGTCACAGAAGACAAGGTGGACGCTCTCACAATACCTTTATTCTGCTTGATAACCACTTACTACTTATCTAGTATATCACGTATATGCCATATGAAACAATATGCTGTATTATTGTGTAACTAATGCTCGTTAACAAAGACAAAGAAAATATGTTAAATCTATTAGGGCCCACCTCCACCTCTGACAAGTCTTTTTCATGTTTCTATTTTAAGTGATATTTTAACCGTATTATCTTCCAAGATAATGCCAGCAATACTCTACACATAAACATATAACATATAGAAATTACACATTCAGAATAATAATAAAACAATATATCCTCCTGCACAATTTTGTCTGATGGAGTTATGCCCTTTTAGACCTCACCAAGTGAATTTACTTTGTCGCAGCTGCGCTCACCTATTCAGCGGTTGTCATTAGTCATCATTTTTTTGACAAATTCACGTCGGGTTTCTTACTGTAGTTTCTTTTTCCGAGAAAATCAGGAACCGTGACGAGACACTTTGGATGTCGCCGAGTTCAGGCAGGGAGCCAAGGTCATAAGGGAGTGTTAAAGCGACATGATCAGTTCGTGGCTTTTTATTTTTATTGCAAAAACATGTTAATCAGTATAAGTTGTAACTATTGTAGCGTCCTGACCGCCAATAAATGTGTTATCGAAACAGAAGTGACTTCGTAATGTTAAACGTCGAATGTTGATAAGAATCCCGACGCTGTCACTCAAATCGCCGCGAGTGACACCCACCCTTTGACCTTTACCAACTGGGAGCCGTGCACCTGGCTGAGTGTGGCGTTAGTGGCGTCAACTTGTGTTCACGTGATACTGCATCGCGTGATCATGCATTTCCTTCTGGGCTTTTAGCCACGCCTACAACGGTTTCGAAAACGCCTCGTGGTCGATGTGTACACAGAGTTAAGCGCCCTTACTGCGTCTATTTTCACCACCTAAATGGTACATGAAAACATATTTTGAGTGTCTTTACGCTATAATAGGTATAATTTATACCATATAACATGATTTTGCAATACAAATAAAAAGCGACGAACTGACCATGTCGCTTTAATGCGATGACTCACAACTGAACGGTGTGCGGGTTCCGCGCCAGCGAACCAGTGTCCACCTGAGAACAAGGGTAACTGTCGCTATCCACTGTCACCTAAAGGACCAATTTAGAATGGCATTGCTATTTTACGGTTTGGGTTTTCGCGTCTCTCATGTTGCAAAAAAGTCAAATTTGAGATGACTCAAATCAACAGACTGTTGCCGAATAGAACATAGCATAAACGATGTTCGTGTGAGGATGGTCGACAATCGGCTAAAGATGAATGACAACAAAACGGTCGCACTTACGCTATCATCATATATATCATATCATATCATATCATATCATATCATATCATATCATATCATATCATATCATATCATATCATATCATATCATATCATATCATATCATATCATATCATATCATATCATATCATATCATATCATATCATATCATATCATATATATATATATATATATATATATATATATATATATATATATATATATTGCTATGAAGTTGCCTTGTTTGTTACTACATATATTATTAAGCAGTGGCGTGTTAAAAAAGACTAAACATATCTCTCCCACGAAAAGGTCCTCTTGCATTTCATGATGCAATTTATCTTTTTTCTTTTGTTCAGTTTGTTCTACTTACAAAGCAACAATATGTTTATCTCATTCTGTTCTCATAATCACTTCTGTAAGCACTTATGCAATTACTTTCAGTGCATCACTTTATTAAAGGTCAACACACACTACACCACTAATAAGTTCAAACATAGGGACATGCATATATCACTATTTTATGAACACATTTTACAAATACTTTTGATGTAAAAAGAACATATAATAAATTGGAAAATTATATAAAAGTATGACGTTAGACGAAACATTCCTTTCATATTTAGGAGGTATTAATAATAATGATTTAATTAATATCTTAGACACAACTCATATTAACATATGCAAACGAAATTATCATGTTTTAGTGTCTTAAGCACAAACATTCAATCAATAAATTCTAAATTTAATTAATTGGATGCATTCATAGAAGAGCTAAGTAGTAACAATTTTAAATGTAATGTAATTTGCTTACAGGAAACTTGGACATCAGAAAATGATGACTTATTACAATTTTCCTCACATCGTTATGACTGTATAGCACAAGATAAAACATGCAGTAAAATGGAGGGCTAATCGTATATGTCAACAATAACTATAGATCTGAGGTCAAGTTAAAACTAAACATGTATGAACACTGAGAAGGCTTGATAGTCCAAATAAATGGTGGTAATCTCTCTAAAAGCATAACGATCGGAAACATATACAGACCTCCACGAACATCAAATGATAACCTAAATACTTTTATAAATTAATTTTCTTCCATAGTGTCATTATTATAACACAATTGTAAAAATACTCTAATCATTGCAGGTGATTTTAATAAAATTTTGCTCAAATTAAATGAAAATAATATGATAGTTATTTTGACTCCTTAATATCACATAGTCTTTTCTTCACAGATTACCTTTCCTACTAGATTTACTAGAACAAATGGTACTTTAATTGATAATTTCTTTGTAAAACGTAGTCAGTCTATGATGGAAAGTACTGCCGGGATTCTCATTAAAAAATCTCTCTGATCATCAACCGTATTTTATGCTTATAAACACCTCAATGAAGACAGAACCCCCACCTAAATTTGTAAAAATTAATGTACTAAACGACGACGCAAGTTAAAAATGAAATTAAGTCGTATGATACTTACAACAAGCTAAATGAAAACCCAAATGCAGATACAAATTTAAATTATAACATAATATTTAATGATATTGTGAGGGCAAAGGACAAGCGTATGCCAACTAAGCTGGTGAAATTTAATAAGTATAAACATACAAAATCTATGCGGATTACACAAGGAATACTAAGATCAATACAATATCGAGACAAATTGTATAAACAACTAAAATCGACACATCCAAATTCTTCTAACTATGAAATTATTAACATAAACCTACTATTCGTGCAGTCAAAAAAGTGTATTTTGAGAACATATTTTATCGATTTAAAAACGATATAAAAATACCTGGAAAGTTATTAATGAATTTATTTCAAAAAAAAAGATGTATAATTATTTTACAAATATAAGACAGTCCATTACACAAGGGATTAAATACAAAGGTAGCAAAAAATACAGTTATTATTTAAATAAAAATGTAACTTCTACATTTACTTTTGAACATATTGACGAAGAAGCGGTGAGGAAAACTATAAACAATCTACCCACAAAAACAGCTGTTGATTTGATGGTATCTTAACAAAACTACTCAAATTAATTGAACCTGTAATTTTAAAATCATTAGCACTGTTAATAAACCAATTTTATACTCTGGTGTATTCCCTGATAAACTTAAAATTGCAGAAGTTATTCCTATATTTAAGAAAGATAATCCATCCTTATTTGAAAACTACAGACCAATCTCTCTTCTTCTACCATTTCTAAAGTATTAGAACATTTTATTTGTATACAATTATATTCATATTTCAACGAAAAGAATTTCCTAAATGATAATCAGTATGGTTTTAGAGGTAAATTTTCAACAGAATACGTTGCGATTGAGCTAATTGATAGAATTGTGACGAAAATGGACAATGATATACCAATTAATGGATTTCTTGACCTATCAAAGGCATTTGACACTATTGCCATAACATTTTACAAAACAAATTAACATACTATGGCCTAAATGGCTCAGCCTTGCATTTGTTCAAAAGTTACAAACAAAACATAAAACAATATACTGAAATTGAACAAATAAACTCAGACATTTTACCTATAACAATCGGTGTCCCACAAAAGGTTCTGTCTTAGGACCACTATTGTTTATTATTTATATAAACGATTTTTCACAAGCTAGTCAATTATTTAATTATTTTATGTATGCCGATGACACTACATTATCTACCTCTTTAAATTCTCTGAGCGAAACGACACTCGATAATAAAAGTACAGAAACCATAATAAATGAAGAACTCTGTAAAATTAATGAATGGCTAAATATTTAGTAAATTATTATTAAATAAACGCAAAACTAAATATATGGTTTTCCATATGCCTAATAAACGTATACAAACTCTTACACTTAAAATATATGATGTATATATTGAAATAGTAGATTAATTTAATGTTCTAGGATTAACGTTAGACACTAATCTCAATTGAAGAAAACACACAGAAAAAATATTAAATAAGTGTTCAAAAACAATTGGCGTATTAAACCGATTAAAATATGTATTACCATTACACATAAAAGTGTTATTATATAACACCTTAATATTATCACATCTAAATTATTGTATTATGATTTCGGGATATCAAAGAAATAGAATTACAAGCATTCAAAAAAAGGTTATGCGAATAATAACCTTAAATACATATAATTCACATACAGAACCACTTTTCAAAAATCTTAAACTACTGAAAATAGAAGATATGTTAAAGTTACAAGAATTAAAATTTTATTTTAAATATATTCATAAACAATTACCTTCGTATTTACTAAACTGGCAAATTATACCAAGTATTAATTCGGCAATATGATCGGTAAACGGTAGCCAGTTTGTAAATTATAGCATGATTGTTGTCTTCAGTCACGTTGGCGTTGTTTGTAAAAGCAATTATAATTTGAAAACTAACCGTCGAAATTGGATAAATGTTTTACTAACATGCATGGCGGCATTAGCTTTACATGATCAGTGTAGTGTGTTATTATATTTTAATATATAGCATGAGGAAGTTGCTTATTTTTTGTCATCATAATTGTTGATGTTTGCTTCAATATCTGAAACGTAATTGATTGCAACACACACATGTTAATAATACACTATATTCACAAAATCATTGCATGTACACTGCAATAAATTTCATATATTGTCATGCATCGGTTGCCGAGGTATCCACATTTTAATGCAAGCAACGTGCACCTTAACCTGGAATATTAAACGTTTTACACTATTGCCCATGAAGAGTCTTCGTCCCAGAAGTAGA
>JAODUO010002518.1:32500-45000 GCA_025642075.2 Ridgeia piscesae
CTGCTATGTTGCTAGTTTTAGCGTAAATCGTAATGTTTACTAGTTATGCAAATGGTAACGATTATCAATGTGATGGTGCAGTTAGGAATTGTTTTCGTACGTTCTATTTATTTCGTACTATGTGGCCTATTTCCTTTCAGGATTAAGGCAGGCAGCTATGAAAAACAAGTTGTTTAAGTCATATTCGAATGTACATTGCCAATCCACAGTCTGTAGGTAACTGATTGGATAAGCTAAATGTGGAACTGAGTTGATTGCTAATACCGGCAAACCTAATTTCTGAAAATACAGTGGCGATAATTATTCAGTGATATTACACCTTTTTATATTATATGTTTTATACGGTTTTAACCGAGAATATTAACGGGTGGCAAATTCGACAGATGTCGGCAAACGTATAATTTGCTGTCCCAGACCAGCGCAATTGCGAATCACTTATTACGGAAAACTACATAGGCGCTTA
Organism: Ridgeia piscesae; assembly: GCA_025642075.2. Lineage (NCBI taxonomy): Eukaryota > Metazoa > Annelida > Polychaeta > Sabellida > Siboglinidae > Ridgeia > Ridgeia piscesae. The sequence goes on from JAODUO010002518.1 coordinate 32,964, forward strand.
AAGCCACGCCCAGCATGCTCGCAATTCGACAGGAAACCTCTGACGCATGTGACAAGCTCATAGAAATACACTACAAGAGTCTTCTGTTATTACTCCCCACTCCCCTTATTTACGAAAAACAACTGTTGCGCAAAAGTGTTGCGCGAATTTGATTTAAGTGTTTTGATCAAGTGTTGTGGCTACTGTGTAACGTACAACAAAATGCCTGATGATTCGACGTGACCATAATAGTAATAGTAATAGTATACGTATCATATACAATTTACTGCGCTACATAGGCGGTGCCAGCTGTATGGGCCAGGCTGGTATGCGGGTGACACCTGCATTGGATGCTCCATGCCCAATTGCCAGCTCACTGGGCGGGACTTAAAAGCGTCCATGTAATGTTCCATACGTGATATCCAGTTACGCCCAATGATGACGTTTTCCTCAATGATCTATAATATTATAAACGCCAGATAAAGCAGGAAAGTCAAACGACATTGCTGCGGTCCAACTGAGTCGAGGTCGAAGATTTCATTCTTGCAGACACACACCAAGAAAAGAAATGTACGTAATCTGGTCTATATTTATCTGTGGATTATTACTGTATTACAAACGCATAGTTAAAGGTGCCGCATTAGTTCGCAATTACATCAGAGAAACCTGTCGCTTACGTGATCAGTAGAAATTGTTTTAAAAGGAGCGTCAAGTGAAATACAAGACGGTTATTCTTTGCGTCATTGGAACGGGATCGCCTTGACGTGTATGTGGACGATCTATTGCAGCATTATCATATTATTTATATAATTCTATCTGTTGCATGTTGACAGTTTATATAGCCGCGTTGCGAACGATGTTTTAACGCAAATTATTTGTCGTTTATATTGTTAATCAATACTTTCTACACCTTCCAGTTTGTTTTCTGGAAGTCTGCAGAATTGGAAGTAAACACTATACCTCTCAGAATAGAAAACATATCCGTGGTTGTAGACTTTGAGGTGTATATTTTATGTGTTCTAATGCCTTCGTAGGATGGGTCACCTGACGTGTTCCCTGCTGCTCTGTCTGTCCGTTGCCCATCTCTTGTTTGGACATACTTCAGGTACGCCGTCAATGTAAGAGTATACCTCACATTAAGATAAAGAAATCGCCCAAATAAACACACACACACACACACACACACACACACAATATATATATATATATATATATATATATATATATATATATATATATATATGTTTATATATAATATATCCAAATATATGTATATAATATATATACAATTATATAATTATATAGATATAATTTTATATATAAATATATAATTATATATATATATATATATATATATATATATATATATACTATTTTATTTATTGAATTTGTTCTTCATGCATTTGATGTTGCTTGACGTTAGTGGATGGTAGTACTAGTAGAAGCCTTTTCTATATAAGCCATATGTATCACATACATTTTTACCTTTACTTTATCTCACCTATATTAAATAATAATATTATATATATTATATATATATATATATATATATATATATATATATATAAACAGTCTTTTCATTCATTTTATATTACAGGAAATGACGCCTGTATGTCCTCACCGTGCAATCATGGAGGGTTTTGCATAACACGTCCAACAGGATACGTGTGCAATTGTGAAGATGGTTAAGCTGGAAACAACTGTGAGAGTGAGTAATGTATTTACTATATAAATACATTAGTAATTTGCTTTTTACAAATACGGTATCTCCAACATTATATATGTATGTGAGTATATGGCGAGGCGCGGCGCGGCGCGGCGCGGCGTGGCGTCTCAATAATCACAACGACGATTATGGCAATTTCAAATGTAACACCAATTATGAATTAAATGCATGTAATTATGTTGCTGATTACCTAGATGCAGCTGCACCGGCGACAGCAACATCGGCATCGACGAAGACAGTTGCACCGACGACAGCAACATCGGCATCGACGAAGACAGTTGCACCGACGACAGCAACATCGGCATCGACGAAGACAGTTGCACCGACGACAGCAACATCGGCATCGACGAAGACAGTTGCACCGACGACAGCAACATCGGCATCGACAAAGACAGTTGCACCGACGACAGCAACATCGGCATCGACGAAGACAGTTGCACCGACGACAGCAACATCGGCATCGACCAAGACAGTTGCACCGACGGCAACAACTTCGGCATCGACGAAGACAGTTGCACCGACGACAGCAACATCGGCATCGACGAAGACAGTTGCACCGACGACAGCAACATCGGCATCGACGAAGACAGTTGCACCGACGACAGCAACATCGGCATCGACGAAGACAGTTGCACCGACGACAGCAACATCGGCATCGACGAAGACAGTTGCACCGACGACAGCAACATCGGCATCGACGAAGACAGTTGCACCGACGACAGCAACATCGGCATCGACGAAGACAGTTGCACCGACGACAGCAACATCGGCATCGACGAAGACAGTTGCACCGACGACAGCAACATCGGCATCGACGAAGACAGTTGCACCGACGACAGCAACATCGGCATCGACGAAGACAGTTGCACCGACGACAGCAACATCGGCATCGACGAAGACAGTTGCACCGACGACAGCAACATCGGCATCGACGAAGACAGTTGCACCGACGACAGCAACATCGGCATCGACGAAGACAGTTGCACCGACGACAGCAACATCGGCATCGACAAAGACAGTTGCACCGACGACAGCAACATCGGCATCGACAGAGACAGTTGCACCGACGACAGCAACATCGGCAACGACGAAGACAGTTGCACCGACGACAGCAACATCGACATCGACGAAGACAGTTGCACCGACGACAGCAACATCGGCAACGGCGACGACAGCGTTACCGACGACAACAACATCACCAGGTGGGTTGTGATCATGTATAAAGCAAACACAAAAATGACATCACAGTCTTCATAGAAAGCAAAATAGTTTGATAGCAACGAAATCGTGCTGAGTTCTTCATCAACAGTGAAACTGGCTGTGATATATCGCCCTCCGCCATCAAAAATGTCATGACTTCCTTCAGCACCCCACTATCAAATTTCAGAATGCCCTGATTTGTGGTGCTTTTTTCTTTCACTATGAGGATCCACTGAACACTGATGCTTCCCGCTTCCGACACACCCTTTGGAACTATTCTCCGTGCCAGCATGTCCCCGGGCCCCCTCACATTGGTGGCCACACATGATATTTCATTACTTCCATATTAACCGACAATATGGTGTCGAACACTGCTGTGTCTGACTTCCCGACAGATCACGGCTATGTCCTTTCCTGTCTACGCCTGCCGAAACCTCAACCACTCCGACATCTAGTTGAATATAGAAGTTAAGTTGTCGTAGACAACGAGATGTTATGCATAGATATCTAGGCATCAACTCGCCGCCTCAACAGCCAATCTCTTCGACCAGTACGGCACCACCCTGTCAATTACGTTAGACAAGCATGCCACAGTTCGCCCACGAACAATTACTGGTCAACCGAAAGTTCTCTAGTTCAATGGTGACATCAAGATGGCTAAGTAGAAGAGAAGACAACTTGAAAGAAGATGTAGGCTTTCACAGCTCACCACTCACAGCGATCTCTTCAAAGCTGATCAGCTGATCTCCTCCGCCAAGTCTACGTTTTACACAGCAAAAATCAGCGAAGGTGTATTTGATATTAAGTTGTATAATGTTGTCAACATCGGGTTGATCACGCCTGAACGTAGCCTGCCCTGTGGTGGTTCACTGGAGCAACTTGCCAGCAGATTAAGTGCATTCTTCCAGGAAAACGTCCAACTGATTCAGGATAACTTGACACTTATGGCTGACTCCAACTATGTACCGCAAGAGGAGAGCCCATGAACAGCGGATGATAAACTACACTTTTTGTTTGCAACAGAAAACGATGTGAGGCGACTGGTAAAAAGGATTCCCTCAAAGTCGTGCTCACTCGATTCCATGTCAACCCGGCTTCTGAACGAACACCTAAGCTGTATATTACCACTATCAACTTGTCCAGGTCAACAAGAATTGTGCAGACAAAGACGAAAGCTGCTCTCGTAACACCCTTGTTGAAGACGCATTTCTTGGACAAGGATGTCAAGAACAATTTTCGCAATCACAATGTGACTAGTTTAAAATACTTCTGTAGGCTCATTTGTTCAAACGAGCCTTTTATTCATGACCATTGAATTTCATTTAATGTTGTCGCTTGATTTGACTTTGATATTTTACAAATTATTTATTTACTATTAACTTGTTTATCCTTTGCCATTTCTATTATGTTAGATGTATAGTTATATAATGTTTAATATAACTATGTTTCTTAATGATAACTTAATTCGACATTTGATGCCACGTTTTTATAATGTCGAATTTGTTTATTGCAATTTTTTAGTTTTGTAACACGGTCACCAGACAGGGTAACCTGGATATACGACGCTATATAAATGCTTTTCTTATTTATAGTAAGCATACAGTTGTCTTTGTGTACGTTCTTTATATTGTCAGTATGTTTTCTTTATTTCAGGGAAAACCTGTGGTGACGTTGCATACAACATCACAACTCACATCTGCTGCAAGGGAAAGATTCAATACAGAGGAAGAGATCGCTCCAGGAACGATTGTTGTGGTGATGTTGCTTTCAACATAAAAACTCATATATGCTGCAATGAAAAGGTTCGATATAGAGGGATAGATCGCTCTAGGAACGATTGCTGTGGTAATGTTGCATTTAACATCAAAACTCACATCTGCTGCAATGTAAAAGTTCGGTATAGAGGGAGAGATCGCTCTAGGAACAATTGCTGTGGTGATGCTGCATTTAACATCAAAACTCACATATGCTGCAATGAAAAAGTTCGGTATAGAGGGAGTGATCGCTCTAGGAACGATTGCTGTGGTAATGTTGCATTTAACATCAAAACTCACATATGCTGCAATGGAAAAGTTGGGTATAGAGGGAGAGATCGCGCTAGGAACGATTGCTGTGGTAATATTGCATTCAACGTCATAACTCACATATGCTGCAATGAAAAGGTGGTTCGATATAGAGGGAGTGATCGTTCTAAGAACAAATGCTGTGGTGATGTTCCATTCAACATCAAAACTCACATCTGCTGCAATGGAAAAGTTCGGTATAGAGGGAGAGATCGCGCTAGGAACGATTGCTGTGGTAATGTTGCATTTAACATCAAAACTCATATCTGCTGCAATGGAAAAGTTCGGTATAGAGGGACAGATCGCTCTAGGAACAAATGCTGTGGTGATAGAGCATTCAACAGCATAACTCACATATGCTGCAATGAAAAAGTTCGGTATAGAGGGAGAGATCGCTCTAGGAACGATTGCTGTGGTAATGTTGCATTTAACACAAAACTCACATCTGCTGCAATGAAAAAGTTGGTTCGGTATAGAGGGATAGATCGTTTGGGGTTTTTGGGTAATGTTGCATTTAACATCAAAACTCACATCTGCTGCAATGAAAAAGTTGGTTGGTATAGAGGGATAGATCGCTCTAGGAACAAATGCTGTGGTGATAGGGCGTTCAACAGCATAACTCACATCTGCTGCAATGAAAAAGTTCGGTATAGAGGGAGAGATCGCTCTAGGAACGATTGCTGTGGTAATGTTGCATTCAACATCATAACTCACATATGCTGCAATGAAAAGTTGGTTCGGTATAGAGGGATAGATCGCTCTAGGAACAAATGCTGTGGTGATAGGGCGTTCAACAGCATAACTCACATCTGCTGCAATGACAAAGTTCGGTATAGAGGGATAGATCGCTCTAGAAACAAATGCTGTGGTGATAGGGCATTCAACAGCATAACTCACATCTGCTGCAATGAAAAGGTTGTTCGGTATAGAGGGAGAGATCGTTCTAAGAACACATGCTGTGGTGATGTTGCATTCAACATCAAAACTCACATCTGCTGCAATGGAAAAGTTCGGTATAGAGGAATAGATCGCTCTAGGAATGATTGCTGTGGTAATGTAGCATTCAACGTCAAAACCCATATCTGCTGCAATGAAAAGGTTCGAAGTAGAGGGAGAGATCTCTCTAGGAACGACTGCTGTGGTGATGTTGCATACAACATCAAAGCCCATATATGCTGCAATAGAAAAGTTCGATATAGAGGGAGAGATCACTCTAGGAACCATTGCTGTGGTCGTGTTGCATTCAACATCAAAACTCGCATCTGCTGCAAGAGAAAAGTTCGGTATAGAAGGAGAGATCGCTCTAGGAACGATTGCTGTGGTGACGTTGCATATAACATCCAAACCCATATCTGCTGCAATGAAAAAGTTCGTTTTAGAGGGAGGGATCGCTCTAGGAACCATTGCTGTGGAGGCATTGCATACAACATCAAAACCCATATCTGCGTCAAGGGGAAACTTCAGATGAAAATGAAAGACCGCTCTAAATAAAAAAAGTTTGTGGTGACGTTGCATACAACACCAGATCAGAAAACAGCCGCCAGGGACAAATTCAGTATAGATGGACATTTCGCTCTAAGAACAATTGCTGTGGTGACTTAGCGTACATCATAATTCATATTTGCTGCAATGGTAAGGTTCGGCTTAGAGGGAAACACAGCAATACGAACAACTGATGTGGTATTTACAAAAAGTGCACCATTGTATAACACTTATTAATCATATATTAATATGCGAAAATATATATAAACGTTGTGTAGAAAGGTGATTTTGTATTCATATTAGAGCTGGCATCATTTAACTGACTGTAGTTAACGAGACAACATGTCTATCGACTAACCTACCTGGATAATCTGACTTGTGCGCGCTGGATTGAATTGCTACGTTTCATTCAATCACTATTCTAGTGATCATACGTATTACACAACTGTTCTGTCTGGAGCTGAATAAAGTATATGTTTGGTGTGTTTGGTGTTTGGGGTAAATTATCTCCTGTTGGCTGTATTCGATATAGATGCTCTGAAAACGGGATGAAAGTCTCCGGCGCTCAGCGAAAGTACAGAAATCATCGCGCTAGTTTTGCTTATTGCTTATTCGATTCGTATGGAGCAGTAAGGTAATCGTTTGTTCCTTAATTTATCGTAACTATGATGGTATTGCATCGGATGATCGCACAATGACTAATTCTGCCGCTCGAGTCGACCGAAAATCCAACCTTGTAAACGTGCTCTGAATATAAGAAAAACATTCGAACAGATAACGAAGACGACACATCTCGGTATCGCGAAAGCGCGGCAAACATGCATATTCAAGAAATGTAAGTTACGTAGCATAACAAGTGGTATTTCTGATTCATTTTTATTGAGTGGTACGTGTTTATATAGCATATATATAATCTACTGTAAATTCAAGAACACCTGTTTGTATTTCCATTTGACGTCTTTATTAATTTCGAATGCTCACTTGTGTTTTGGAAAAGTCAAAGAAAACCTACTTGGGATATCTGTTCGTGCACCTAATCTGTCTTCTTCTTCTAGTTAGTGGGGTATATAGTACGTTCAATCTACACCCATACTGATTATATCAGAAATAGCTTATAATTAGTATAATATTTGTGAAACAAGAATTTGTATCATCAACAAATCTACACGTGTTTAAAACAGAGCGTATCAACAAGCTACTCCTCAACATTAATAGTTACCAATAATAAATAGTGACTACAGCTGCCTAAATGTAATAAACTAACACCGACCATAATGAGCAGTAACCCTTCCGAGCTGCATGTAATTAGGCAGCCATGATTTGTGTCGGTAACGAGAGATTAAAACTTATATCTGCTGAGAGCCTACAGGTAAATGCTGCAATAATAACACTTGCTGTGATGAAGTTGTCACAAATTTGGTTATAAAAGATATTAAATACAGCGAGGAGTTGTTCGACCTGCAGATCCGCATTGCATTTGTTCACCACAATAAGATACTTATAATTACACAATATTCACTACACGAGAAACAATCTGTTACAATACATAGAAAGGCGATTTCGATCACCTATTGCATTGTAATTGGGTCCGGTAAAAGAATCAACGACCAATATATCGACGCCAATACAACACTAAATTCAACAACGTGAGCAGTGAAATACGCACATTAACTCAGGAACGAAGGGATATCTGTGCAATGGAAGGCTACAAAACGAACGTCACGAATGAACATCGCAATGCGAGTGGTCGCAAAGCTGAACGTCCAAGGCGTCACGGACGAGTCATGAAAAGAGCGGTGCCGCGCACAAAGGAAAGACGAAGGCGTCACGGACATATCACGCAAAGTGTGTGATCGCGTAACGGAACGACAAAGGCGTCATGACCATAAGTGCGTTTTCTAAAATGTAATCCATTATTGTGGTAAAACATATTCTTTCCTGAACCAGCGTGTGAGCACAACACGTCGCGTCTCTGTTAGCGTCGTCAACTACGCTCCTAATCAACCTTACTAACTGCTAATAACGTCACCGAAAGTAATTTGCACTGCCATCATCAAATTATTTACATTAATGCACTTCAGCCCATGCCAAATTTAGCATTTCTACTCGCCGAAATAATATTATACTTTACACAAGAAAAATCGCTCTTAATTTAGGCTGTCGTCAAAACGGTTTGCAATTTGGTCACCAGATGGCAGAGGTGTAAACTACGACATCAGAATTTTTCGATTCACATGTAGGATTGAGACAAGGAGAACATTTATCACCACTTTTGATTGCATTATTTCTCAATGATATGGAAACATTCTTCCCAGCACAGAAATGGAATAAACAAAAAAAATTGACAAATTGTATAATGACAGCAATGATGGTATTAATGGAATGGTAAATCTGTTTGTTTCTCATGTATGCAGATGACACTGTTATAATGGCCGAATATGAGCATCACATGCAGAGGAATCTTGATTTACTGAATGAATACTGTATCGGTAACTAACTGAAGGTTAATATCAGTAAAACAAAAATTATGGTATTTGCCAGGTCAAAGATAAGGATACGTAATATACCTACATTTAAATTTGATAATACGGATATTGATCAAGTGGAGGATTACATGTATCTGGGTATTTGCTTTAATTGGAATGGATCCTTTGTTAAAGCTAAAAAGTTGCTGCATGACAAAGCTTCAAAGGCTATGTATTCACTTACAAAAAGGCAGTAGACTAAGTCTACCAACCGATGTTATGCTTAACTTATTTGACATGTGTATAGAAACAATCTTATTGTACGGTTGTGAAGTGTGGGGATATGAAAATGTTGATATCCTGGAGAAAGTGCATAATACATTTTGTAAATTCATTTTTGGAGTATCTAAATTTTCCCATAAATTATGCATAATAATCCAATATATGGAAAGCTAGGCAGATACCCATTATCGGTTACCATAAAGGAGAGAATGGTTTGTTATTGGACAAAACTATGAAAAAGCAGCAAGGAAAAACTTAATAAGGTCATTTCGTTCACCCCACATTTGCCTGGGTCTTTCGGAAGAGACACTAAAAGCCGGTGGTCCCTTCTATATGGTGTCTATGCCAGGGGAAGTAAAATATCACACACAGGGGATAAATGTGTAACCTGTACTGGACTCACTAATTCTAGAGAAGGACAACTCCTGCGTTAGCCCAAATTTCGGCTGTTTGGAGGAAACTACCTAAGAAAGTAAGTATATGTATGTGTGTGTTTGCGGGTGCAGGTGCTTGTGCATGTATATGTGTACGTGTTTCTGAATGAGTGTATGTGCATATGTGTGTGAGTGTGTGTATGTGTGTACACACAAATGCATTTTGTTATAAGTAGACCCTTGACGCCCACCGACTGTCCAATTGTTGGCAACGATTGCTACACGAACTTGGCGTTGATAAACGCTAGATCGGTCAAAAATAAGACACTCGCTATAAACGAGGAGATTATCCAGCACGATTGGGATATTTTGGCAATCACCGAGACATGGCTAAAACAAACCGGAGACGAAGCGATCGTGACTGAACGTTTGCCTCCCGGCTACACATTCCATCATGTGGCACGTTCCCGTGGTCGTGGCGACGGAGTTGCCGTAGTGTATCGGAACACGTACAACATTAAGATCCTCCCAAAGCTGCATTTCACAACCACTGAACTTATCCGTCTGCAATTCACCAACCCGTTCTTGTTGAAATACAATGTATGGGTCGTTTATCACCCGCCTGCAACAAGCAAGACATCTAGAACATTATCGGACTTTTACTCAGAACTAGAGCAGCTATTCATCGAAGCATCCATCTCCGTTATTCCAACTGTCATCGTTGGCGATTTTAACGTTCATTTCTACGATACGCTCAAGTCCGAACCACTTTGCACTCTGCTTGAATCGTACAACCTAACCCAACACGTACATTCGCCAACACATCAAACTGGACATATCCTTGATCTCGTAGACGACGTAGTGAGTCAGACTGACGACAACTTCATCTCGTCCGTTACTGTGCATCCCGACTCTCTGTCAGATCACCATCGCATTGAATTCAAACTTAGAGCTCTGAAGCCTGCACTACAAACCAACACGATCACAAAGCGGGACTTTAAAAACGTTGATGCTGACCCACTACGAAGTGACATTACGTCTGTGTGTAGCGACATGAGTGCATGCACAAATGATCGACACACTGATGAATTGGTACATGTGTATAACACCTGTCTCACCAATTGCCTTGGCAACCATACACCGTGGCGTAACGTGCGGGTACGAGACACAACACCACACCCCTGGTATGACACTGACATCGATGTCGCCAGGAATAAAAAGCGAAAACAGGAGAATGTGTGGAGAAAAACAAACTGGAGATTCATCGACAATTATACGTCACTGCCCGGGATGAATGTACTGCGCTGATATCCGCACGCAAAACGGATTATTTCGAAAACAACTGGAAAAGGCAAGCAACAAAAACATGTTTCGTCTACTGAGGTCGCTCGATGGTCAGCGCGTACAGCAACCACCTGAATTCCGTTTGGCCGCCCAAGGATGCGAAATATTTTCTCGTTTCATTCGTGGAAAGATTGACAATGTCCTATCAGGTCTGCAGTGGTTCAATGACGTCGATAGGCCATCAGACGAAAGACGTTGTTTCACTGACTGTATTGATGTGTTTGATCGATTGATCGAACAACGAGCACAGAGATCACAGCGATTTGTTGTGCTACTAAGAAAACGTGCGTGTTGGATCCTCTGCCTGCAAATCAGCTCATTGTGCCTGCCATCACAGGGATCACAAATGCTTCTCTGGACGAGGGAGTGATGCCGAAGTCGTTAAAGCATGCAATTGTCCGACCACTTTTAAAGAAACCATCACTGGACAAAGGCACCCTGAGCAGTTACCGACCAGTGAATAACCTCACTGAATTATCCAAAGTAATTGAGAAAGTGGTCGCGCTTAGGATAATGACGCATGTATTTGATCAGCAAATGGTGGAGTGCTTTCAGTCGGCGTATCGGAAAAACCATTCTACAGAAACTGCGCTGCTGTATGTTAAAAGTGCCGTCAAAACAGCAATGGACAAAAAACAAGGAACCATCTTGCTTCTCGTTGCTTTCAGTTCCGCCTTCGATACGATCAACGATAACATATTGATTAGGCGGTTACGTTTGCCTACGGCTTTGTTGGCAACGCACTGGACTGGGTGATATCATATCTGAAAGAGAGGACGCAGTGAGTAGTAATTGGTGACCAGTCGTCGAGTACAACTACTCTAACGAGAGGTGTACCGCAAGGCTCTGTCCTTGGGTCACTGCTCTTTTCGTTATACGTCCAAACTATCGGTGACATCATACGAGCCCATGGACTATTCTTCCATCAATATGCCGATGATTTACAGGTATATGCTCATTTTGACTTGAACCATTCTGCATTATCGGCTGCAGTTAAGAAAATGGAAGATTGTTTAGATAAGGTAAAAGTCTGGATGGCACGGAATTCTATGTTCATGAACGATGGCAAGACACAATATCTTCCGATTGTGCCTAAGTCTACAGATGCAATCGTGGATAAAA
>JAODUO010002518.1:55000-57562 GCA_025642075.2 Ridgeia piscesae
TCTGCCTTTCTTGGGCTTTCCCGTTTATCTGGGTACTTCTTCCCTTGTGTGATGTCTGAGGGTTTTGGGGTGGTGGCTGGTTTAGCAGTTCATCAAAATGTTCCCTCCATCTCTTCAACTGGTCTTCATCACTGGTAATTGATATGAGGGTATATATACACTGCCTTGTGGTACAGATTCTTGACAGAACCGAAGGCTAAGGGAACAAACCATAACCAGAAAACCATGTCACTGTGGCCGCATCAAGGGCTCTTGATGTATGGAACTCCCAACATGTCTCGACCAGCCATTGCAGGGACAAATAGTTTGCACCTGTCTTGACATGTTCTTGCCGGAGTGAGACCTCTATTTGTTCCCCGAGAGAGTGCCGCTAGTAACTTGCAAAAGCCAGCACTTCAACACGTTTTGCTAGCAGCTTCCATGAAATGTACAACTGCACGAAATACCATACCGGATCGGCTGTCGCCCGGGTTACTAAGGACCGCGCTGCTCGACCTCATTTTCCGGACAGTGGAAAATCAGCTAGGAAGAAGAAGAAGACAACTACTGACAATTGCACCATGGAACGTCAGGACTCTCGTCGACCGAGAAAGAGCTGGCCGACTAGAAAGACGTACGGCACTAGTAGCAATGGAACTTGCCAAATACAACGTCGACATCGCCGCCCTTTGTGAAACAAGGTTCTCAGGGTCTGGTAGTCTCAACGTAGTCTCTCATGGGATTGGGAAATGCAACTGCAATGGCGAGCTTCTAATGGCTCTGTGCTCTGAGTTCGAACTGATAGTGACGAACACCATATTCAAGCAGAACGCAAGACCACCTGGATGCATCCTCGTTCCAGACATCATCACGAGGTATCGGGATAATATGGACATCCACAGTACCCGAGCCATGCGAGGAGCTAACTGCTGGACTGATCATCAGATGCTGAGGTCAAAAGTGGCTTTCAGAAAACGACAAAAACACAACAGGCAAGGGACAAGTAAGCCGACCAAGCTCAACACTGCAACACAAGTACCATCAGCCATAGGGAGAGTTTTGAGCAGGAGATGGACAGTGCTCTCGCCCAAACCAGGAGCACTATATCCACCACTGCAGCATATAAAGATGTCTGCAGACTGCTACAAAAACGCACCCGTGCACAGTGCAAAGTCCAGACTGGTGGGAAAGGAAGGCAGTGGAGCTGCAGAGAGCTGCTGACAAAAACGATATGAAGAGATTCTACAATGGACTGAAGGAAGTGGGTGGACCCAAAAAGAAGGGACCTGTTCATCTGAAATCAACTGAGGAAAGGAGACTTTCTCTGACAGCAAGAGAGTTGTAGCAAGATGGAGTGAACACTTCCAGAAACTACTCAACGTCTCTGGCGACATGAATCACGGAGCTCTGGACAACATCCCGCAGCGTATTACCAAGACAAGCGTCGACGAGATTCCAGCCATGGATGAGATGGCTAGAGCAATCGCCGGCCTGAAAGATGGCAAAGCACCTGGAGGAGATGGAATTCCTGCAGTAATATGGAAGCACGGAGGAGGCAATATGTTCAGCAGACTGCAACAACTTTTCTGAAAGCCACTTTTGACCTCAGCATCCGATGATCAGTCCAGCAGTTAGCTTCTCGCATGACTCGGGTACTGTGGATGTCCATATTATCCCGATACCTCGTGATGATGTCTGGAACGAGGATGCATCCAGGTGGTCTTGCGTTCTGCTTGAATATGGTGTTCGTCACTATCAGTTCGAACTCAGAGCACAGAGCCATTAGAAGCTCGCCATTGCAGTTGCATTTCCCAATCCCAGGAGAGACTACGTTGAGACTACCAGACCCTGAGAACCTTGTTTCACAAAGGGCGGCGATGTCGACGTTGTATTTGGCAAGTTCCATTGCTACTAGTGCCGTACGTCTTTCTAGTCGGCCAGCTCTTTCTCGGTCGACGAGAGTCCTGACGTTCCATGGTGCAATTGTCAGTAGTTGTCTTCTTCTTCTTCCTAGCTGATGTTCCACTGTCAACGGAAGATGAGGTCGAGCAGCGCGGTCCTTAGTAACCCGGGCGACAGCCGATCCGGTATGGTATTTCGTGCAGTTGTACATTTCATGGAAGCTGCTAGCAAAACGTGTTGAAGTGCTGGCTTTTGCAAGTTACTAGCGGCACTCTCTCGGGGAACAAATAGAGGTCTCACTCCGGCAAGAACATGTCAAGACAGGTGCAAACTATTTGTCCCTGCAATGGCTGGTCGAGACATGTTGGGAGTTCCATACATCAAGCGCCCTTGATGCGGCCACAGTGACATGGTTTTCTGGTTAGGGTTTGTTCCCTTAGCCTTCGGTTCTGTCAAGAACCTGTACCACAAGGCAGTGTATAATACCCTCATATCAACATACATACATACATACATACATACATACATTCATACATGCATACATACATACATGCATACATACATACATACATACATACATACATACATACATACATACATACATACATACATACATACATACATACATACATACATACATACATACATAAAAATACATACATACATACATACATACATACA
>JAODUO010002519.1:0-30567 GCA_025642075.2 Ridgeia piscesae
CATCGGGTTTTTGATGCCTGGTGGCTGCGTTTTCCATGCTAGGCGTCGATGTTGGTGTCACGCTAGGCGTCAACGTTGGTGCCGCGCTAGGCGTCGAAGTTGGTGCCGCGCTAGACGTCGTCGTTGGTGCCACGCTAGGCGTCCACGTTGGTGCCACGCTCGTCGTCATCATTGGTGCCACGGTAGGCGTCGATGTTGGTGCCGTGATAGGCGTCCATGTTGGCGCCACACTCTGCGTCGTCGTTGGTGCCACACTCGGCGGTGTCATTGGTGCCACGGTAGGTGTCGACATTCGCGCAACGCTACGCGTCGCCGTTGCTGCCACTCTAGCTGTCGTCGTTGGTGCCACGGTATGTGTCGACGTTTGTGCCGCGCTAGGCGTCGAAGTTGGTGCCGTGATAGGCATCCATGTTGGTGCCACACTCGGCGTCATCGTTGGTGCCACACTCGGCGGTGTCATTGGTGCCACGGTAGGTGTCGTCATTCGTGCAACGCTACGCGTTGCCGTTGCTGCCACTCTAGCTGTCGTCGTTGGTGCCACGGTATGTGTCGACGTTTGTGCCGCGCTAGGCATCAACGTTGATGCCATACTCGGCGTCGTCGTTGGTGCTACGGTCGTCGTTGATGGCACGCTAGGCGTCGAAGTTGGTGCCGCGCTAGGCGTCGTCATTCGTGCCACGCTACGCGTCGCCGTTGCTGCCACTCTAGCTGTCATCGTTGGTGCCACGCTAGACGTCCACGTTGGTGCCACTCTCGGCGTCATTATTGGTCCCACAGTAGGCGTCGAAGTTGGTGCCGCACTAGGCGTCATCATTCGTGCCACGCTACGCGTCGCCATTGCTGTCACTCTAGGTGTCGACGTTGGTGCCACGGCAGGCGTTGTTGTTGGTGCCACGCAAGGCGTCGACGTTTGTGCCGCGCTAGACGTCGTCATTGGTGCCACGCTAGGCACCCACATTGCTGTCACTCTAGTTGTCGCCATTGGTGCCACGGTAGGCGTTGACGTTAGTGCCACGCTAGGCATCGATGTTGGTGGCACGCTAGGCGTCAATGTTGGTGTCGCGCTAGGCGTCGAAGTTGGTGCCGCACTAGACGTCGTCATTCGTGTCACGCTACGCGTCGCCGTTGCTGCTACTCTAGCTGTCATCGTTGGTGCCACGCTAGACGTCCACGTTGGTGCCACGCTCTGCGTCATCATTGGTCCCACAGTAGGCGTCGTCGTTGGTGCCACGCTAGGCGTCAACGTTTGTGCCGCGCTAGGCGTCGAAGTTGGTGCCGTGCTAGGTGTCGTCGTTGGTGTCACGCTCGGCATCATCGTTGGTGCCATGCTAGGTGTTGGTGTTGGTGTCAAGTTAGATGTTGACGTTGGTGCTATGCTAGGTGTCGTTGTTGATGCTACGCCAGCTGTTGTCATTGGCGTAGCCATGCCAGTTGGTGCCACACTAGGTGTCATTGTTGGTAGCACACTAGGTGTCATTGTTGGTGCCACGCTCGGTGTCGTTGTTGATGCTACGCCAGCTGTTGTCATTGGCGTAGCCATGCCAGTTGGTGCCACACTAGGTGTCATCGTTGGTGCCACGCTCGGTGTCGGGGGCGGCTGTGCCATGGTTGATGTTGTCTGTGGCGGTGTCACGCTCTACCTCCTGCCCATAGTAACGATGACGTATTCCTAGAAAAGAAATGTCAACTTAACTTCTGTCTAAATCAAACAGTTCAATTTTTAAACACATACCAGGGTAGAACTTCAGCATTTATTTTACTGGACAGCAGGGGTCATATGCATGTCCCCAGACTAGCTTAGGCGCCGCACAGGCACTACCCTCCGACTAACTGTGCCGTGGCGTAGCAAGTGATTCAGTCGGCATGCATGAGCCGGTCGCAGTGCGATTTAGCCGCCGCATAGTTGGTCTGTAGACCGCGATCCTCAGAGTCAGTTTGAAGAGCTACTACCGCTTCGAAACAGGGATTCCCCACGAACTGTGCCGCATTGCGCACAGGGTCAAAGACACACAAGCACGCACACAAACACACATGCACACGCACGCGCGCGCACATACACACATGCATGCACACAAACACACACACCTACACAGGCGTACACACAGGATTGTGTACACATATGCATGCACACGCAGACATACACACATGCACACACGCATGCACACACACACGCGCGAGCACACTCACATACACTCACACACTAGCCATCCATAGAATGGTAATACTAAAAAATAAACTGCTGTGTTTATCCGATCCGGTCAGACTACAAAGAATCCTGTCATGACATGGGCTCAGGTGACAGTGTACCTTAAAATAGATCCATTCTGAAGCTGTCAACTCAGCTCAGTTGTTATGCAGGGCCACAGGATTGACATTGAGGTAACTAGTGTTCTACAGTTGCACACCCACACTCAGACACCCCACTTCTGACACGACACAATCTCCAACAGAGACACCTTCCCTCACAACTCCTGACACGACACAATCTCCAACAGAGACACCGTCCCTCACCACTCCTGACACGACACAATCTCCAACATAGACACAGTCCCTCACCACTCCTGACACGACACAATCTCCAACAGAGACACCGTCCCTCACCACTCCTGACACGACACAATCTCCAACAGAGACACCTTCCCTCACCACTCCTGACACGACACAATCTCCAACAGAGACACCGTCCCTCACCACTCCTGACACGACACAATCTCCAACAGAGACACCGTCCCTCACCACTCCTGACAAGACACAATCTCCAACAGAGACACCTTCACTCACCACTCCTGATACGACACAATCTCCAAAAGAGACACCATCCCTCACTACTCCTAACACGACACAATCTCCAACAGAGACACCAACTCTCACCACTCCTGACAAGACACAATCTCCAACAGAGACACCATCCCTCAGCACTCCTGACACGACACAATCTCCAACATAGACACCGTCCCTCACCACTCCTGACAATACACAACTATCAATTCAAAATGAACCGATAGACGAAGACCTATGACAACTCATGCATAACAACCTAACTTTCACTATATCCTACAGGGTGTATCAGCTTACAAAGTAAACTTAACAGTGTTTCCATATTCGGGTATATCAAGAGATGCACATGACATCACACGCATTTACTGTAACGACTACAACGTACAAACACGAAGCCACAATGACTGAATAGAATTGCTATGTTGTGCTTTCAAGAACAAAACATTCTAATGACACGAGACAGTTTTACGTGTTTACAATTATAAACTGCTAACATAAGCACGTGCAATTATAATGCACATTTGCTGTAGCAATGCTGAGTGGACATTGACTGTCTCAATACAAAGGACGGTCACGCCACCGACCACCACGTGGCAGACGTGTTTAAACAAGTCCGACTGACAAGTTTAGAACCTCTCTCTTGTAGACAAAACGTACTTGACAAACATTAAATGCTGGACCAGTCAGTCTATGAATAATTACTGTGCAAATGTCAGTGATATGTTTGGGAACTTCACGTCAGCCGTGTCTTGGTTACGGCCTTTGTGAGGTCACTACACAAGCCACTCTTTGTATTACTGCGCCATACAACAAAGACGACTTGGCAAAAGAACCGGCTTGTCTACAGAGCTATACGATAAACATATTTCCTCCGCATAATGTTAAGTCCACAAACAACTGTCGTAACAGTTCAGGGCCACACCAAGTAATAGCAGCCAAGACAGACTGCATCACCTTCACAATTCATACATGAACAGTTTGTCCTGTGTAAACTTCTCTGTTCACATGAAAATTCAATGGAAACTTGCAATTGTTTTCCTTTAGCATGACAACAGTATTAATTAATTATTGAATTTCCCTAAAATTCAATTCAAGGAATCGTGTGACTACAGTAACCTGCTACAATTTGTTTCTAACTAATCATCAGCAAATTACACACAGATTCATCAATATCATGTGACAGCCTTGGCTACACTGGTCAATATCATGTCACCTTCTGACATCAAATACTCAACATTCACCCTGTATATAGATCACCTGCAGTAACACTAGAACAGTCTTATTGTGTTGTTGAACACAGTCCAACACAATCATCTCAATCAAGCCACAGATCAGTTGGTCACGCACGACTGCACACAACCTCTCACCTGAGCAATGCTGTTTCACTGACAGTGTCAGTGTAACCGCTTTGTCAGTGGAGATTCGTGACGAGATTGATGACCCACTCAAAATGGTTTGGCAGGGCTCAATATTGGCATTGGCACGACACATATTTTTTAGCTGTCAGGCCAGTTCGGGCCACCATTATTTGTGGATATTGCACCGACAGTCGGTCCATTAATGCACAACTATTGCACCAACAGTCGATTTGGACAAAACCACTATACCAAAATAGGGATGTCAGGTTGTCGCAGCTGTGTGGCCGTAACAATGGGAGCTCGACTTGTATAAAACATATTACCTTGACCCTAACCCTAAACATGACCCTGACCCTAACCCTAAACTTGACTCTAACCCTAACACAAACTCACACCCCCATTTTTAAATAGTGGTTCGGTCCAAATCGTCCCTGCACCTGACATAGTACTTAAATTAATCTTTCGACGCTTTTTCAACAGTGTTTGGCATCGTTTTCTTTGCCGCATTCTAAGTTCAGGTGTCTCTCATCTAATAATAATAATAATAATAACTTAATTTTGACACCATCAAATCCGGGACGGCTGTCCCGTTCACGGGTGTGTACATACATGTAAATTTGCGTATACTGATTAAAATAATGGTGACAGTAATAATGATAATAATATAAAGTAATGAGACACTATGATAAAAAACCGTGTAAAATTGGCTATGTATAAATTATATAATTCTAAAAAAAATGAATATTAAACATAGACATTACAGACAAAACATTAGAACCCGCTATACTGCACTGATAGTAATAAAAATAAATAAGATAAATAATATATGTATACATCGTAATAATAAATTAGCTAAAATATAATGTTCGTTGTGTGAAACTAGTTATGTGGAAAATAAAAGTGTCTTTAATTGCTTCTTGAACTGTGTAATGTTGCTGTTTTCACGTATGTTCCTTGGAAGTTTGTTCCACAGAGTGGGTCCTGCACAGGCAAATGCACGGCGGCCGAAACATTCCAGGTTGACTCTGGGCACCTCTAGCAGTAACTCGCCTGCAGAGCACAGCGAACGGGGCGGTGTGTGGCGGCGTAGCAGTGCCGCAAGATACTCCGGCGTGCCATTGTATATGGCCCTGACAGGCAACCAGTGTAACTGCCACAGTATTGTTGTCATGGACTGCCGGTCGCCCCGCCGAATTTGCCTGACAATTCGTGCCGCAGACCGCTGGACCATTTCCAGACGGCGCATGTGACGATCACTTATGCCGTGTAATATAAACTGACAATGCATATGTTGCTGAAACATATGTAGCGCATTCTGCAATTCGACAAACGTTCTAACAGATATGCCGACTCTAAACACGTTATCTGACACCAGCAACGATGCCATGCGCATTCCCATGCTGTAATGCACACGTGTCGAAAAACTGTCTGTGCAATAGTCCTATAACTATTGTATCAACTTTTATTTTAATAACCAAAGCAGAAGCAGTGTGGCATTTTGCTGGTAAACTTTATCACGGAAAACAGGCGTTTTAATTTATCCTTATGGTGGTTGCCATGGCATCAGTGGCTAGAATTTGTGTTTAGCGATCGTGACAAGTAAAGAATGCCATCTCTTGCGCAGTAGAACCTGTTTTGGGGCAAATGCGTACATGTGTTATGATTTATGCAAGTAGACATCTCGTCGCATATAAGTGATTATCGAACTGTTATGAAACCACAACGTACAACACTGTAAAATGCAAATCGCGTAAAAGACACATATGACCTAAAATCGTTCATACTATCTACACTACTTAAATCGCTATATCTCTATGTCAGCTATGACAATGTGGTAAATTTAATATTAAAATTAAATCAGAAAGTTAAGACCAGAAAGCTATAACAAGATATTTATGATCTGATTTTCCCTAGTATCCATCAGTCGGAAACTACAACTGTCATTAGAATATCATTATTGTGTCGTGTCCGCAATCTGCTCCAGTCGCGCAGAGTCTTGTCATGTATCTTGACACACTTACACTAAGTTACAGGACCTATTAACAGTGCACAGTTCAAAAACGGAGAAATTTTCCCAGAACACTTTAATGTTTTTAGAAAAGACAGGGAAACAAGCACCACTGGAGGGGGGGTATTCCAAATATCCAAAGCTGATCTCATCACAACTCATCTAACAAACTTAAACACTAACAGTGAGAGCATTTGGACAGAAACTGAAATAAAAGGAATGAAACCCATAATCATATGCACCTTCTATCGTGCCCCACATGACTCTCAAGGAACTCAAATTGAAGAACTAGATCTATCTCTATCTAAATTAGGAAACAAAATAAACACACATAATGTCATAATTACCGGCGATTTCAATCTTCCTAACATAAACTGGGAAAATCACCATGTCACACCTAACAGTGGATATAGTACAGTTGCTGCCAACAAACTACTCTCCCTCGTAGAGGAACATGGACTAATCCAACATGTCAATGAACCCACACGTAAACAAGGAAATGCCAACAATATCCTAGATCTTGTCTTCACAAATAAACCTGGGTTAATAAAGAAACTAAATGTAGTAGACGGCATAGCAGACCACAACACAATTATCATTGATGTAAATATCTCACCCAAACGCAAACATCGCCCCAAACGAAAAAATTTCATCAGAAATAAAGCTGACCACCTTAACATCCAGAAATCTCTCGATGACTTCACACATGAATACTTCTCTTTAAACCAAAACATGACAGTCAATGACAAATGGAACCTTGTTTCAACAAAAATCATCAACATTATGAAACACTATGTACCAGTCCGTCTTACAACTTCCAGATACACGCAGTCTGCATTACAACGCCAACGGATCAGTTTTTATGTTAGAAGGTGAGCAAAAATATCTAGAAATCCAGAAGACTGGCAAGAGTTTTGTAACATCAGGAAAGACATGCACAAACACCTTCGTTCTGCTAGACTGTCCTATATAAATCAATTCTTAACAACTTACTGCAATAACAAACAAACCGAAAGCATTCTGGAGTTTCATTTCCAAACTTAGACAAGAGAACCAGGGTATTGGGACATTGCGGGAAACATAATTAGCGATGACAAACAAAAAGCAGAAGCCTTAGGCAATCAGTTCAAAAGTGTCATCACACGTGAAGGAGATTGCAAGTTGCCAAATCTGAATGACAGCCCACATGGAAAAATACCCAAACTAACAATTTCACTTAAAGGAGTACATGACCAACTATCAAAAATTAACACCTCTAAATCGCAAGGACCAGATGGCATTTCCACCATGGTTTCTAAACAGATATGCCTACCACCTAACACCAATAATACATGATATCTTCCAATCATCTTGACTCTGGTCAAGTCCCCAAAGCCTGGAACGAAGCAAACATAACAGCAATTTTCAAGAAAGGAAACAGGGCAGAAACTTCAAACTACAGACCATCCTTAACACCTGTGATTTCTAAACTTCTTGAACACATAATCCATAGCCCATCATGAACACCTTGAACAACATCACATCCTAACTGACCACCAACATGGTTTTCGTGCAAAAAGATCAACAGAAACTCAATTAATTCAAACTGTCCATGACATAAGCAAATATCTAGATGAAAAGAAATCTGTAGACATGGCCATTCTAGACTTCACTAAAGCATTCGACAAAGTTCCACATAAAAGACTAATCCACAAACTAAAATACTATGGGATCACAGGCCCAATATCGTCATGGATAGAAAACTTCCTTGCAGAAAGAACTCAACAGGTTGTAATAAATGGATCAGCATCCAAACCAATTAAAGTCACCTCAGGGGTACCACAGGGAACCGTACTGGGGCCCTTACTTTCTTACTTTACATAAATGATCTACCCAACAATCTCACTTCAAACGTTCGCCTTTTGCAGATGACTGCCTACTATATCAACCAATTAAATCAGACAATGACATTTCTCTCCTCCAAAATGATCTAATCAAACTTGAGAAATGGCAAAACACCTGGCTTATGAAATTCAATCCCACCAAATGCTTCACAATGGCATTAGCCTCAGAAAACCGATACCAAATATTTACACCTTCTGTGGCCAACAACTTAAATCTGTTCAATCACATTGTTATCTTGGTATACAAATATCAAATACATTAAATTGGACAGCACAATGCAACTCAGTCGCTAGGAAAGCACAACAGACTCTAGGAGTCATTAAGAGAAATCTAAATCAATGCCCAACCCACATTAAGTCAATAGCCTACACAACCCTTGTCCGACTAATACTTGAATATGCATCAGCATCATGGGATCCACACTGCCTAAAACATATCAAAACCTTAGAAAGAATCCAAAGACAAGCTGCCAGATTTTGTACACATTATTCTAGAGAACCAGGAACAGTAACCCAACTTTTTAAAGACCTCCAGTGGGACACCCCTCCAAACAAGAAGAAAAATTAAAAGACTTAGCATAATATACAAAATGGAACATAACCTTATAGATATCCCGCTAGATCACTATATCCAACACAACACTAAATCTTCACATAAACATGACAGTCAGTTCTTGCAAATTAGATACTCTGCAAACATATTTGGAAGCAGCTTCTTCCCAACAACAATTAAGGAATGGAATTCTCTCCCTCAAACACTGTCTCAAGTAAATCACTAAAATCATTTCAGAATAGTTTAATCCAACATTTTAACAATTAAGTCAGATGACCCACCATGCACACTGGCGTGATGTGTCCCTAGGACGTCGTCCCTCACCACTCCTGACACGACACAATCTCCAACAGAGACGTCGTCCCTCAATTATCCACTTCAAAGATGTTGTGGCTCCAGGCCGGCCAAGGTCAATAAACTAGGTAGTTACCAACCAGTCACCCTTTCAGACCATCCTCAATGCCATGTGTTACATTGGCTGTATGATTGGGTGAAACAATAAAGTGATGTTGCTGACAGATGAGGAAGTTATAACATTGTTGCAAGGGAGTCAGCTGCACTTCCAAGTACAGGAAGGTCAATTTCTTTATAATCCACTTGTACTAGATATGGGGAAACTGTTTTTGTATAGATTAGATGCAAAAGCAAATAAAGAATAAGTATATATATATATATATATATATATATATATATATATATATATATATATATATATATATATATTACCAAGGATAAACACATGGACATATAACAGGGATTTTGGGCAATTTTTAAGGAACTGTTCGCATAAAATAAGTGCTAAAAGGATATAATATGAAGGCCTATCTATATTATAATTAACAGTGTACAGCATATTTGATAACTAATAGTGTATTGAATAATTCCCAATAATTTTGTATGTGATTAATATGGGTAAACGACTAAACATACCCACATAATTGAGTAAGGATGATTAAATTATATTTGTTTTTTATAATAATAATAATATTATTATCAATGTTGTATTCAAACAGAGTAATTACCTCTGAATTGTTTTGGAAGGTATGTGGACTCTACCAGTAAGATACAAGTTAATGTTATTACAATGCAATCTGAATATGTCCATATTCCATGTTATTTTAATGGCAATTTTGAACTTTCACCAACAAAATACAGCCTGTACTTGTACACTCACAAATACATGTTAAATACTGAACATTTGTCAAAACGTATTAACTGTTATACTTAGTGTTACATATTAAAATAATATTAAAAAATAACAAAAGTGCTTTGCTTTAATATACTGGATGTTAACTAACAAGTAATTTGGTTAATAATTAATGTCCACCAGTTTACACTTGTTCATGAAGCCACAAACCAAGTGCTGCAGTGGACCACTAAGTTATCTTGCCAGTTGTGATGCTACATTTCTACTCCCCTGTTAAATAAAATTTACTACCGGGGAGTGGCACACCTAATTAATCTGATATGTAGAAGAGTATAGTGGATATGGAGAGCTCAAAAAATAATAAAATGTATTAAAATGATATAGTACAAAATAATGGTGCCTCAGGTTTTATATTAGCAGACTGACACGATTATATTTTATTTATTTAACGTTGAGTTTTCTGTTATAGTCGCAATGTTAAACAACGTGAGAGCTTTGGAAAGTCTGCATGATGTCAAAACATGGTCTTGTGTGATGACGGGCACCGCAGTAGTAGCACATTGTTTTTACAATATTCAGGCCAGTAACTTTTTGAGTGGGCCTTTTCAAATCTACTGGCCCCCCGGGGCAGGGGATACAAAACTTTAATGTCAAGGCATGCTTTTGGTTGACCAACTGGACTAAGTATTATTAAAGACAGTTGGTATAAACATTGGTGTTTGCCTTTGACATTACTTTAGAAGGCAGGTGATCCCTACACTCTGAAAGGGGTGGACTTATCCAGGGTTGGAATTCCCACTCCCCTCAGCTCCCTTTGTAAGCCAGAATAAAACATCAGAAGTAACTGTCATTGTCATTATTTACACTAGATACACCCATTATCCACTGAAACTGCCACACCACGCCACGCCACGCCACGCCACGCCACGCCACGCCATGATATGATATGATAAGTGATATGATATGATATGATATGATATGATAAGATATGATATGATAACAGTCACGACAGTCACGTACACCCTGAAACTATGTCAGTTATTCAGGGCCCACTAGTGGCTGTCAATGACTGACTGACTGACTTGTGGGAAAATTGTCAAACCCACAGTTGTAGTTACAATAAATTAACTACTTCGCTATCAATGTAAGTAACTTATCTCTGAATACATTAGTACATTTATGTTAACATAGAATTATTCTCGAGCAGGTGTTCACCATGAAACTGTGATATAGAATGAAAGTGGGGTGTTTTCACCACTCAGTGTGGGTGCAATGACCCTACATAGTATCCCTCATTGACCCCAAGTCTAATTAGTTATGTGCATAAGGACTATTTCACTTAGCTCAGAAACCAAATCATCAGGCATATTTTATAGTAAAAAGAACGACAGAAATAACATCTGTGTTGCAAAAACTGTCAAAACTCAGGGCCACGCCCAATTCCCTGAGATATATTCATGCTAAGAGTTCTGCGAGGTTCCTCTCCGTCAAAACACCACTGTTCTACCTCTGTGAGGTCACAACCTTGTCAACTGTTTGTTTGTGACATCACATTTTGAAACTACTTGTCAATGTTCAAAACATTTCTACTTACTGGTGTCACCCTGCACAGTGACCTGATTGTCATACACACGGGACATTCACTGCGGTGTCACAGTGTCACGTGAACCAATCACGTATCATATAAATCTTAGCGTCACCAGACATTATCAACGCAGAAGTTTGCATTAAAGAAGCAACACAAACATATATTGACCAGGAAGTTGTTACAAAATTTGTCATTAAATGCGAAGGTATGAAGCCGTTTCTAGCAGTAGCAAGTTTTGGAGTAGCCTATAGTAGAATCAAACAATTTCACTTTATTATGACAGGTTTTTTTTAAAGAACGTACCTGTTCTCAATAATTATGTTTAGGGTTGTGTATGATATATTTATATTGATTCAGATGTTTATTGGCAGACACACACACAGCACACACACACACACACACACCACTCACACACCACTCACACATGCATGCACACCACTCACACACCGCACACACACACATCATTCACACACCAATCACACACACCACACACGCACATATGCACACACACGTACAGTGTGCTTGTGCCAGCCATAGAATGCTACTGAAGAAATCACGTACTACAGATACACACCCAGGCAACCCTTTGCACACACCCGTGTATATGCGCAAACACATGCACACATACAGGCACACACACACACGCATGCACACACACAGGCACATAGGTACAGACAGAAACCACCGCTGTTTTTGTCCGACCTGAGCCAGACTACTGCGAGTCCCTTTATGACACGGGCATTCTGAAGCTGTCAACTGGTTCAGCTGTGTTACACAATTGCATAGGACAGCAGCGATAACACCACATACAGGACTATGATTAAAATACAGACATCATATTCATACTTTAAACATAATTTCAAAACCAGAGAGAATGTCTCACTTTGTTCAAGCAGGCTTACTGTATACTGAAGGAGTGTCATTATTCTGCACAGAACAGTGACCACAGGTCACTTGTCCACCACGTCAATATTCTATATGTCACCTGTTTGCCGAGATGCATTGTAGAAAATGCGATGGTAGCTGGTGCATGTGTGCATGACTTGCGTGTGTATATATTTGGGCATGACCACAAGAGTTTCAATGAGTGTGCGGGTTCACATTTGAGTGTATGGCTGCATGTAAGGCAGTTTGTTATAAGTTACACATGTTAGTCTTAAAACACCAAGTAATGATAAGTCCAACATATTTCCATATACATATCCAGGTAGATATATTGACAAAGAAACCACACAGAAAACCCCAGGCTAGACCACGGAGGCAGTAATAACCTATCACCTCTAACTGCCCCGGATATGAGTCACGATGCGATGATATGTGCATCACGTGAAACACAGAACGAACAATGCAGGCGGTCGATTCACTTCACTGCGTTGTCTGGAGAACCAGTGAACTCCAGTGAAGCGTGACGGGTCCATACACGATAAATCACGGCTGCTGGGGGGGGAGTGATTAGAGTCCTGAAAGGGACCAACACCTGGATGTCCTGAATCCGGGACAAACACCCCTCCAGACAAACCCCTTGGACAAAACCCCCTCCATACATAACTCCATCACGACATAAGCTCCTTCCGGACATAAACCCCTCATCATAGATACTAGCTTCAAGAATTATCAAAATAATTAAACTTAACTTGGCATGAATGTATGTGCATAATATATATATATATATATATATATATATATATATATATATATATATACATATAATATATTATTTGGTATGTAAAAACGTAAATACATACTAAACAACTCATGTGAGGGTTGGAACAATGCATTCAGCCAGCTGGTTGGTCATGCGCATCCGACTATCTGGAGAGCCATTGACAGTCTGTGAAAAGACTGCCATGGCAAGCACTGTGATGCTGTGAAATGACGTGAGCGTCCCAAGAAACAGATTCAACAACAGACCTGCAACCTGTTTAAGGACTGCTGGGATGGCAGAAAGACCATTTCTCAGACACAAACCGGAATCGGCCACAGCATTCGATAGAAATAAACAGTCTGATAAATGGAACTAGATGGTTGATGTTTGCAATAGAAATAAAAATAAAGTACTTATTCGTTCAATTCCTTTTCATTCAATTCCAAATTAATTCAAAATCTTTCAATTTCCAATTCCCACCCCAATTCCGGAATTGGATTGATCAATTCCATATATTTTTCAATAGCCCCCAGCCCTGGCTCACACCCGACAACTTCAAAACACATGTTGGGCCATTGGGCCAGTGCCAAAGTTGGGCCCTGCAAACAGGATGGAGAGTATCTCAGGGGTCAGGTCTTTATGCACATCAAATCTTTGCCAGTCACACACGTTTTGAATGAACATGTGAATCTCAACTGATATACAGACATGTCAGTTGAGGTATGTTTTATGACCTAAAATAAGACACAAACACGTGTGACACTCACTGTCAGTGCATCACTGACAATATGTATGATTTATGAAGACCTTGTTTTTATGAAGACCTTGTTTTTTACCCGTCCACTGTTATTTCTACCCATCAACAACGGACTTTACCCGTCCAAAATAATGTTTCACCAATGTGGTGAATAGTTTTAATTTATTTCCACCAAACAACAAACCGTTTTGTCCGATTGACAGCGCTAGCCTAGACATACTTAACTGTGTTGTCCAAATGATGGGTGGATGGGACTCTGCATAAAGCTATGAAGGGGGTGATTGACAGAGCCTAAACTACCATAGGGTTCAAATTTAGCGGGATCCAGTGGGGCCCGCTGGCCTCCACATTTACTGTCGTATCCCTGAAATGTCCAACTCTACATGTCCGACTGACCCCAGATTTTGCACAGAAGACGCAGTACCATGTTTCACAATGTACTACCAATACCAAACCATCCCACTTAAATTTCCCCTCCCCGACCCTAAACACCAATGGACACTAGTGTTATCCAAACATGTTGTTTAACAGCAGGACTAGTGACAAATCACTGAGGCCAAGTTGGTTCTATGGCATATTAATCTTAGTGAATGCTGTCATCGCCGTATATTTTAGTCAAGTTGCCGCTCATATACTTCCTGTAGGAGACCCTGCAATGTTAATTACTGTAAACTTTTTTTTATGGAAATGTATTTTATATAGTTATGAGAGCAAAATTAGCTTGGTTGCACCTTGTGCAACCTTGAGCATTTCTCAGAATTCAAGATGGCGGTCTCGGCCATCTTGAATGTCGGCCAATGTTCGACTTTTGATCTCGATGACATAGAGGGTCGTGTAATACCTCTTTATAAGGGTTTTCCAGGATGGGGAGTCCATTTCTGGAGTATTTTTTGGATACTGGGTTAAAGTCAAGGTCAAATCAGCGGTCAAAGGTCAAATTTGACGTAAAACCAGGAACAAATCACCTCTATAGACCGATTATATATGAGCCATTCTACAGTAAGTTGTATATTCTTGTCCCAAGCTTTTCATTTTCAAGAACCGTTTAATAGTCGCAAGTCCACGGGACCGACAGGCCAGTCAATGCTCAGCAAGACCGCTTGGTGACAGGCTCTGCCCAGAAGTCTAATGCACTGGTTGTGTTCGGACAGATGATCGACTCACCGCCTGCTCACCCCGACACTGTAATAACTACCCTTGTGAATCTCGAGAAGGCTCTCAATAGTTTTGGGTTGCACCCACATCACAGTCGACCTCCAACTGTATCAGACTGCATGCCTTGTCCAATAGAACGATCCTCTGCGCTGGACCAACGTCATACTTCACTCGGGTATGATGCACACTCTCATGAATTTCTTCGGCTGTGTAGGAACACTGATGAAGGCATCAGGCGTGGACGTTCTCATCAGCGCAGCGTTTGCTGGCATCACCAGCATAGTCAACGGAAAGGCCTGAACCAATGCTCTATGGGCATACCGTCTCATCATTGCCATGTTGCTGCAGAATTTCTACTCGAATGGCGCCAAGACATATGAGGAGCTGAATGTCTACCTGGAGACAGCCAGAGGGCACCCGACCGGGAGGCTATGGGTGGACTGCTTTATCAAGCCTACACTGTTGTCGCTCATGTTCCTGCGCGGAGAGCGGAACGGTGACTTCCTCCTCCAGCAGCACTGTCCAAGGCAATGCTGCCATACTTCTTCGCAGCAGGTCACCACAATTATACCCGCTACCTGAGCTGGTAGGTGCGACAGATGGAGCACCTTCCCCAGCGTGCCAAGGAGGACCTACTGGCAGGTGCGCACGTCTGTCGGCACTTGGATGGGGGACCACAGTGCCAGCAGATCAGTTCGGAGAGCAGACATATATCAAGCGAGGGAAGGGTTCTGGAGGTATGAAGGGCATTTCAACGAGCCCCGAACAACTGGCTGTGTGGGTGAATAGTTTCAGTGTGTGCGCCCACTTTGACATCGCCACAGAACATATGTACAATGAAGCTGGGGAGGAGCAGAAGCCACATGGTGAAGTAGATGGGGAGGAGAAGAATAAGCACAAGGAGGAAGGAGAGGGAAGAAGGAGACTGGACGAGGCCGACCGGAAGAAGATTGCGCTGGAGCTGGATAAGTAGAGTCACCCCCTCAATGGCCAGCAACCAGTTGTCTATAACATCTGCAATGGCAAGTGGCGCCAGACACAGTGAGTGTTCAGAACGCATTGGCCATCGGGAGTGAGCAGAGCAGGCAGTTCTCCGCTTTGCTAAGCAGTGTCTCTGTCATGACTCCATGTGCTCCAAACGTGGAGCTGCTTGATGCCGGTCACCTTCTGTACCACGTCGTCTGGCCAGTCTCTGGGACTACAGGAGGCCTGGCTGCAAGCTTCGGCACTCGACTGGCCCACTACCCTCCTGTCTCCAAGAAAATCATTCTGTTCGACAGATATGACAAGATGCTCCCAGCGCAAAGGACCATAAGCGGACGAGAAGAGGAAGAGCCAAGGAAGTACGTCTAACCCCAAACACCTTCAGAAGTTATTCTTCACAATTCCAAGAACAAGAATCTACTTAACCAAACTCTATGCAGCTATCCCCTTCCACACAACATCCAACTCGTCAACATGCTGGACTGTGTCGTTGATGATATCGACGTCTTCGTTCTCTTGGTGTACTGGACATCAAGGATGCGAGTTGTCGCCAAGATTCAAATGGAAAAGTGGAATGGCGATGTCTTGGACATCAACGAAACTGTTCAGCGGTTAGGCCCCAAAAAGTGCAGTCAACTTCTCTGTATCCACGCACTGTCAGGTTGCGATACAGTGTCGTACCCCTTTGGAAGAGGAAAAAAGTCAGCGCTCAAGCTCCTAGAGATAGATATACCAGGTCTCGATCAAGTGCTCGGTCAGCCTGGCGCGACCCACGCTCAGCTCCAGGAGACAGCATACACATTCTTCTTACCCCTCTACAGACAGAAGGGATGTACAACAATGAATGACGCACGTGGTCACTTCTATCGTGGCCATAAGAAACCTCCGCCACTGAAGAAACGTCCACCGATTGATGCCAACCTGCTGTTGCATGTGCTGCGAGCCCATCTGCTACTGTGGAAGGCCACGGACAAACATGATCCACCTGAAGAAGCTCGAAACATTGCCAACTTTGGTTTGATCATCGAAGGCTCCGCCATCACAACGGCCGTCTCAACAGCGCCAGTTGCTCACCAAGCACTACTGGATGCAGTTAGCTGTAGCTGCACTGCAGAGTGCAAAGCATGCTGCAACAGCGCAGGCCTGTCATGCACGGACTAGTGCAAATGCGAGGGAGGAGACATCTGCTGTAGTCCTTTCATCAGCAAGCAGTTGGATATCGAAGATGATGAAGGGGAGCGAAGTGACATGATGAATAAATGTACTCTTCATTTCTTTGTTTATATATATATATATATATATATATATATATATATACATACTTGCATATCGAAAAGGCGTGCCAAATAAATTCAAATTCCATGTTTTATTTCCTTAATATATACATGCATCTTGAATTCTGAGAAATGCTAAAGGTTGTACAAGTAAATTTGACCTTTGACCTCTGATTTGACCTTCAATTTGACACCGTATCCAAAAAATAACTCCAGAAATGGACTCCCCATCCTGGAAAACCCTTATAAAGAGGTATTACACGACCCTCTATGTCATCGAGATCAAAGGTTGAAAATTTGCCGAAATTCAAGATGGCCGAGAACGCCATCTTGAATTCTGAGAAATGCTCAAGGTTGCACAAGGTGCAACCAAGCTAATTTTGCTCTCATAACTATATAAAATACATTTCCATAAAAAAGTTTACAGTAGTTAACATTGCAAGGTCATCATTATGGCAACTTGACTATTTGTGCATTGGTGACGGACAAATTATGATCTAGCACAACCATGATATAGCAAACTTCTATAGTTACTGCACATATTAGCTTCATGATACATGATTGTCAAACATATTGGACTACAGACAATTATACACTTCAAAGAATCCTATTTTTTTTAATAATGGCCTTGTCAACTTCGTATCCCAGAGGTCATGGGCTGGGCACAGTGGGTTACATAGTCCACTGTGAAGTCCTAAAATGTCAGTAAACTGTCAACACACTGGGCCTGTGTGTGTTCCTGCGAGCCTTGATTTCAACAATTACGGCCAATACTATATTAGTGTACATGACTCGCGGCCAATACAGTTTTAGTGTACATGACTGGCGGCCAATACTATTTTAAAGGTGACATTTTAAAAAGAAGAATGAAGAAGACAATAAAACATAATTAAAACGACCTGACGAGTCTAGCTAGGATTGTGAGTAAGTACTCATAGCCCAGAACTGTGATTCGACAGTCCACAATCTATTTTAGATATGTAAGTGACAGTGAGAGACGACAAAATGTAAAGAGTTATTCAGTATAAAAATCAGTAAGAGAGATTAACAAGAAATATCAAGATAACTACGAGGTGGTGTCATATTTTATGAGCTAACAGCGAATGGAAGAAACATGCATAACTTCCAATTTCCAACCAGTAGAAACATTCAGTGTTGCTGTCAGGCTTGCAACACCAGAGCCTAAAAAGTAAAAATTTACAATAGTAAGTCAATAAAACACGAAGCTTTACTTGCTGTTGTTCCATTTAAAGGCAGAATGATGCAGCAATTACATAAACTTTATACTGTTTCTTGACTTAACCAGAAATATAATAAAATAACATGAAGGGATGAAGGAATGGGACCCAGTAGAGTCGCTCTAGCTACGCCTGTGGGTGTGTGGGGGAGCCAGGAAGAGGCGATCTGGTGGTACCATCTACAACACTGGGCAGCCCAAGTTTCAGAGGAAAATCAAAGCACAACCCTCTGTTGAATTGTTGAACTGGTTATTAGTATTTACTAATGAAGCTGCTACATAGGCTACAGCCATGATGTTTGTGGCACGCATTATGACTTAAATATGCATTTTTTGCTTGGCCCCCACTTTTTGTGTCGGGCCCCTACATTTTGAAAAGAGGGGCCCTACTGACCCCCCTCATTTTAGGCTAAACTCTAACCTTGTTCCACCTTGTGAAAGTCATCAACAAGGTGCACTGTAGCCGTAAGGCTCTGATGAAAAGATTTCACCTTTCATGTCAGTTCCCTACTGGCGCATGAATGCACAGCTTTGACTACTTCTCAGTACTGATAACATCAAGTTCAACTCTGACATTTTATCTTGTAACTATTACAAGTGCCTTGGTTGTTTGGAGTCCTTGACGTCAGTCAGGTATATTTAGATGACACACTGGCTTTGTGTGTGTGTGTGCGACATCAGTTGGTCGCCTGCTGTAGCGACACTATTGAAACGTCTTCCGCTGGGCGGTTTTAACCAGTTTACTCAGAGGCTAAAGAGGAATGTGTTCTTTAGAAATACATAGCTTTGTGGAGGGAGGTAAAGATGCAGGGGTGGGGAGGGTATGAGACTATGAGGGAGAGACAGGCAGATAGGTGGGGAGGGGAAAACAGGGAGACAGGAAGGCAAGTGTATATGGAGGAAACAGAGGTGGGCAGGAGGAAGGGGTGCATTGTGACAGGTGGGGTGCAAAAGAGGGAGGGACACTTGTACATAGTTATAGATACCCAAGTAGGATGAGCACATGAAGACCCAGCACTCACACACAATTTGGTCAAAGTGTCACAAGTAATTGATCCAGTATTAAACGACAAAACAATTGTCACTTTACGGTGACTTAAAAAAATACCAAACACACCCAGGAAGGAATGTGGGTGAAGTACTTTTGATATTCAAGTGCCAGTGTAGGTCATTGGCATGATTGATTGATTGACTGAGTTTATTTGGTAAAACATTACAAACAGGACAAACTACTCCTGGTTCACGTGATCCCACATGAAGACTACCTTTGTGTCTAGACGCTGAAACTGTCACGTCAGGTAGACAGTCAGGGAAACCCTATAACTAACTTGACTTGCTCAGAATGCATTAATGAATGTCAATGACTGATAGACTTATGGCATGTTGGCAACATTCTTGATACTAAAGTTTGGCAACAATAAATGAAATACTTAGGTATCTGTATTGTTCTTACACACCACATAGCAGCCTCTACCCCCAACTACCATTAGGGTATATACCCTGTAGTCACGTAAGTGCCACACCCACCTAGTTACTGACTAACGGAGAAAGCCATGGTCATAGAACAACCTAACGTATGCCTGTGTAATAAAACATATATTATTATTGTATCATGGAGTTTTCAATCATACCCCAAACGGGGACGACACAACAGTGACTATGCAATTGTAAAACAGAATGAATCTTATGGCTGAATGACATTGAGTGACGTCAAATACGACAGGTGCTTTCACTGCCAAGTGGGACATACAGTTGTACCTATCACATTCACTGATAGCTTAATTTTATTACTTATAGATAATAGATGTGAGTTATTTAACTTAAATATATATATATTAACTTATACTTCAAATGGCCTGAAGATTGATAATAACTGCATATACTATAAAATTAGGATATTCACTACACTCAAACGTGAAAACCTACACATACTAAAAATGAGGGTCACACCCACTTCCCCAAGAGATATTCACACACTGAGTAAGACTGTGAGTTTCCTCTCCGTCTAAACACCACTGTTCTACCTCTGTGAGGCTACAACCTTGTCAAGTGTTTGTTTGTGACATCACATTTTGAAAATACTAGTCAATGCTCAAAACATTTGTACTTACCACGGGAAGAGATCGACCAACAGTGTTCAGCAGGTGTCACAGAGCTACAGAACCGCGCCTTGACCTGATTTGTATACACACCGGGCGGCCGCTTGGGTATGACACTCAATGTCACCTGGTCTCAATGTCACCCGGCATTGTCAAGGCAGTTGTTGACGGTTGCCTGCATATGTAAGAAAGCACGCATTAGGACCTAGTTATATAAGGCCGTGAGTAAGCACATTTTCTGCAAGTTCTACACGACATGGAGCAGCCATGAGTTGCCATGCAGAGAGTCTATTTTTAGTTCAGAGTTCATTTGAAGTCTATCTTAGTTCAATTAACATGAATGGCAAGTAGTGACTAGTTAAATAATAGTAATCATAATATTACATTTAACAACTCATGTGATGTTGCTCAAGGATCTTAGTTTACAATTATTTGGATATAATGCTATATTGTTTGCTGACACAAAAATATGCACCACTTGAGATAAAACTATTACAACAACGTCGACAGGTAAACAGTGGAGGAAAACACATCACCAGCTGAATCCATCGGATCAGAGACAACACACTGACAAACACACATACCCAGATCACACGCCCAGATCACACCATGCAAACTCAGATGCACACACACACATGCATAAAAACTTGTTAACTATTAATAATAATTAATCAAAGACACCCGTCGTCGATCACGTCGGTATCCGAGTGCTCTGTATACCACAATGCATTGCTCCATAAACAGACCTTATGTGCGTTTGTGCTATCAATTGGTAAGTCATCACTGTAAATCATATTGAAGTCTATCTTAGTTCAATCATCCACACAATTCTTTACATTTCTGGAAAAAAAACAGTTGTGCGCATGCGTCAGGTGCAGTCGTTTCCTTTTCTTCTCAGTTTCTGGCTCTACTAATATCGTTATTAGTATAACATTTAGAAACTGTTAAAGAGGAAGATTTGCAGATGTTTAATTGCATGATTTATAGAACATAACCTTGAAGTAATAATCCAGATTGATTACCCGAAAGTACATTTTGCCAAATTAGTTCACTTGCCAAACCGGTTCCTCAAGTAAACAAACACTAAAAGCGTGCGTAACCCAAATCCCCCCAACGCGTCTCATACAAATTTGCTCAAAATTTAATGTAGACAGAACAAACACATATTACATGAAGTTAGAACAAATATATATGCATGGAATCTTAAAATTAAATGTAGATTACATTAAGTTAAGTTAAATTAGTCAAGTTGAAATAGGTTGCCAGCTAATATCAAGAGATTAAATAAACTACACAACAAACAAAAACAATAACCTTTCTACTAACAGGCCCTTCGCCAGATGCCTTACTCTCAGTGACGCCCTGGGGCCCAACTTGGGTGAAGACCTTCATTTTCTTTGCATTGCACTTGCGTCTGGATAATTACACACTTTTGAATAAATATAATATTTAAATAGTTAAACAGTGTTGCAACCTATATACAAATTAGTCCCATCAGCCTGAATGTCACAAGTAGGACATAGTGCAGATTCAGGACAGACTAGGAAAATGACACATAAATGTGGGAGGTGTAAGAAACAAGTGACAAAATCGGACAGGGGATTAAAATGCGAGTATTGTGGAGCTTGGTTCCACATAGAATGTGAAAGCGTAACGAGCGACCAGCAGGACAAAATGGAAGAAAAAGTGGATAAACTGACCACTTGAGTAGAAGAAATAGATAACATCAAGGGAAACCATAAGGAAAGGGTATGTATCGTAGTGAGGGAGGAGCTATATGAGATCAGGGAAACGGAAGCAAAGAGTGCAAATGTAATCATCAGAAATCTTGAAGAAATAGAAGAAGGTGGGAGATGGAAAGATGAGAAAGAACTGGTGGAGCATTTGGTGCATAATGTTCTGGGACAGAAATATGTAGAAGTAATTTTGACTGGTAGTGGTAGAGTCCCGGAAAACAGAATAGGTGGTAGGAATAGACTGGTAGTTGTAACTCTGGGAACCCGAACTATGAAAATTAAAATGTTAAGAGTAGCAAAAAGTCTACGAAGCAAGGATCAGTGGAAACAAGTGTACATCAGTGCAGATGAGACAAAAAGAGAACGCGAGAAACACTTATCAACTGCGGAAGGAACTACGGGACAGGCGAGGAAATGGCGAAGAAAATCTGGTCATTCATCGAAGAAAATTGTAGAGGCGGATGGCAAAAAGATGCAAGGCACTCAGATGGAGCAGAACATTAAAAATAATGACGGATCACACAGAAGGAAACACCAGGGAGGGAGTCCCCCCAGGAGGAGCAGGTCAACATCTGCTGCACGTAAAACACCACCTCTTCGAAGGAATAGCCAGCCTAAAATGACAACCACTAGGAGGGGAAGCCAGTCCACAAAACTGGCTAAAATGTAGGCACCAGCACTGACTTGTACAATGACACTAAAAAATTGCACAAAATGGGTGAAAGGGAAAAAAATGAGGGGAAAAGGAGCACTGGGCACATAATGTACATAAACTTAAAGTTGTATATGTAAATGCTAGAAGCATTATGAACAAATTGGATGAACTGCAGTGTATTGCAGTTGAGGAAAACCCGGATATAATATGTATATCTGAAACATGGGCAAACAAAGACATAACAGATGCAGAACTGAACCTGGAGGGATACAATTTAGTTCGAAATGATAGAGAGGACATGAAAGGAGGTGGCTGCATCATATACATAAGACGCAATTTACATTATGTTATCTGTGAGGAGCTTACTAAAACTCCAAACACTGAAACAGTATGATGTCGAGTAACTACCATGACAGGGTTAGGATTAGTCCTATGCATATACAAGATCTAAAAATAGGACAAAAGACAGCGTTGGGCCCCTCGTCAATCTTATGGGAGAAGTGATCACAGACTCAATTCAGGCAGCAAACTTACTAATGACTATTTTGCTTCAGTATACACTGATGAAGAAATTGTAATTTACCTGATCCTGTGAATATTTTAACAAAGACATTAGAGGAATCACTCCAAAACATTGAGTGCAAGAAAAACTTTCAAAAATGAAACCAAATAAAGCTCCTGGTATAGACAATTTTAATTCCTCAATGTTAAGAGAAGTAGCTTCATCTATCGCCTCCCCATTGTGTGAGATCTTTAATGGCAGTATAGAAATGGGAGAAGTCCCTCTGGATTGGAAAAAGGCAAATGTAACACCTATATACAAAAACAAAGGAACAAAATCACAGCCATGTAATTATAGGCCAGTGAGCCTGACATCCCACATATCCAAGATCATGGAATCCATCATAAGAGATGAGATCATCAGGCATCTCCAAAAAAATGAGCTAATTAAACCATCACAACACGGTTTTTGGAAAGGTCGTTCATGTTTGACCAACCTTCTAGTTTACCATGATAAAGTAGCAATGTATACAGACCAAGGATTACCTGTAGACTCGATTTATTTTGATTTCAGTAAAGCTTTCGATATATATTTCCCATGCCAGGCTAGAGAGGAAACCATAGTCACATGGCATAGGAGGTGTTGTAAGTGACTGGATAACCGAGTGGCTGACTGACAGAGTTCAACGTGTTGTGGTCAATGGGAAAATTTCTGAATGGTCACCAGTAAGGAGTGGAGTTCCACAGGGGTCTGTTTTGGGTCCAGTTTTATTTGTAATATTTATAAATGACCTAGATGAGGGTGTGATAAATCATATTCTTAAGTTTGCTGATGACACTGTCAAGTCAAGTATCAACGTATGAGGACGCGGAAAAATTACAAAAAGATCTGAGTACCATAAATGAGTGGAGCAATGAATGGTCGATGTTGTTCAATGCTGAAAAATGTAAATGTATACATTACGGATACAACAATAAACAGTATGATTATTTTATGGAAAAGGAATGCATTGAAAAAACACACGAGGAGAGAGACTTAGGGGTCATCACCACAAAGCAATGTGTCAGGGCAGCTAATAAGGCAAAGGCAATGCTAGGCATGATTTTCTGTTTCTGTTTCTGTTATGTTGTAGTGCACAACCCTACTGGGGCATCACGCACTAGTTGGTTGCTCGGTTTCAGGATGGCTGGCTTCATGTTATCTGGAAGTGGAATAAGAGTATTTGTGATTGGGAATATGGGATTAGGGTGGGGTGGGTG
This sequence comes from Ridgeia piscesae, assembly GCA_025642075.2. Lineage (NCBI taxonomy): Eukaryota > Metazoa > Annelida > Polychaeta > Sabellida > Siboglinidae > Ridgeia > Ridgeia piscesae. The sequence continues at coordinate 24,619 of JAODUO010002519.1, forward strand.
GGGAAAAGTACAAATCAATGGTGGGGGTGTGGTAGGGATGGGGTGTGGAGGGGGACAGGGTGGTGGTGTATATTGGTTATTGGAGGTGCCTGAAGGGTGCAATTGTCAGGTTAATGTCCTGCAATGCACCCTTAAAGGTGTCGAGACTGTTGTGGGCAAATACACTAGAAGGAAGTCTGTTCCACTGGGCTATTGTTTGTGGAAAAAAACTGTATTTGTAGTAGTTGTGGGAGGTTGATATTTGTCTGTATTTGTGTGGGTGGTTGGATCTTGTTTGGCTGTGTCCGGGCATGAGGTATTGGTTGGGATTGATGTCTAAGAGATTGTTTGTTATTTTATACATGGTGGTAAGTCTGGCCTCAGCCCATGATAAATAGAGCCTTTAAATATAAAACCAAGGAGGTAGTTTTAAAACTATATAAATCCTTAGTGAGACCTCACCTGGATTACTGTATTCAGGCATGGCGCCCATTTAAACAGAAAGATATAGATTTATTAGAATCTATACAACGAAGGATGAGCAGGATTATTCCTGAATTAAGGCATTTAGACTATCCAAGTCGACTAAGAATACTAAAAATAACAACCTTGGAAACAAGAAGGGTGAGAGCCGATTTATTGAAGTTTTAAAAATAATAAATGGGTTGGATAGTATTTTTCCTGCCGACTTTTTTATTATGGAAAATGAGGATGGCAAAATAAGAGGGCACACTTACAAAATACACAAATTACACTCTAGGCTTGATATACGAAAGTACTCTTTCACTGAAAGGATAGTAAACGATTGGAATAGACTTCCTGGAAGTGCTGTTATGTCCGCAAACGTCAACCAATTTAAGGGTCACATTGACAAGTATCTGCGAAATAGGGCGGAGGATTACACGAGTCAGCGATTGATTCCCTTCCTCGTCAACTCCTCGACTACGTAGTAGAAGAGGATTCAAGGCAAGGTAAATCAAGGTAAATTTTAACAGCCTAAGTACTACTTTTTATTGACGGATTATCATAATGTTTGTATATAATACGACCATATTCATTTATTAAGATCAACATTGTAACCAGACTTTTTCAGGACACAGTTTATAGAAGAAAAAAGTCGTTCATTTTCTATTGTTTTATTTGTCATGACCTTGACACGAGATCAGTGATGCCTGATGCCAGTGATGAAAGACGGAGAGTAGTTCTTCAGTTTGAAAACATTAATTTACAATTTTAGTGTGACGCAGCCTTACTCTCGAAATGAATAATTATTTAAAAACTTACTTGTCGCTACATGGTTGTTCTTTCTATTCCATATAAGAAAATCTGTTTATGTGTCTGACTCTGACTATCATGAGTGCATGACACTCCCGCCTGCGCTTCGAAAACGCGCCAAGCCGAGTTTGCGATAATGTGCTGCCACCTCACGGCGCTTATCTGTGTAATCGATGCAACGACATGATCACCTCGCTGTTAACATATCCTTACTCTTATGTAAACAAATAATAAATTCCACAAAAGACCAGCATTTCTTTTACAATTGATTTTCAAATCATGTTTCTATAACATTGTGGCCACTAAACACTTTTATAATATTTGTTTTGTAGATAAATTACGCAAGATGTTTCAGAAAATAGTTTTGCGTAACTATAAGTGGTGTGTGAATCGGCCTGTCAAAATTACAACAAGGTGGCGTTTCAGAGAATTTTCGATTACAATTACACAAATCTGTTGATAAATACGATAACACTGTGAAGGACAGGGCGACGTAGCAACTGTGCAGACAAGATATGGTAAAAGCATAATTTGCCCCAGGGTCATTCCTGTTTGGAACTAATTGGCCTTGTCAGCACATGTTGCTGAGCTGGCTCCCAGTTTCAAGCTCGTGTATTTTCCAAGGCAACGGGACCTCGCCCTCGCCCAGCTTTCCTTCTGTATGGTGGTGTTTTTAGAAACATTTTTTTAGAATGTTCCATGATAGTAGTCACTATAAGAATTATAATGGTAGTTGTGTCAGGTTTTAAAAAAATTGGCCCAAAAGATTTTTGTAATTTTAAAAAACCCCTTTTTGCCTTTTTTGTTTAAAAGTCGTAATTTGGGGTTTAAACCACCAAATTTAATTTTTTTTCCCCCTTTTAAAAACCCCCTTAAACAGTTGCCTGTTTCAGACGAGGGGTCAAAAATGTAATTTTTTGAAATTTTTTAAAAAAAACTCAACGGGGAAAATTTAAATTATAAAAATTTAGAAGACTTTTTTTTGTGTTGTTTTTCAAGGAAACTTTTAATACAAAATTAAAAAAAGAAATCAATTTTTTTTCAATTTTTCCCAAAATGGCCTCTTTTGGGGCCCCCAAAAAAAGTTACTTGGTTCCGTGCTTTTTTCCCTCCTCCTTCCAAACCTTTAAAAACTTTTTGGGTACTTGCCTCCTTTCTATTTCGCCCCATTCTTTATTTTTGGAAAAAATCAAACTAGGCCATTTTCACCCAAACTAATTAAGGAACTGGTATTTTAAACCTACCCAATTTTTTTCGTTTTTTTTAAAAGGCCTCCTTTTCTAATTTCCAAAAATTTTTTGGGCCGGGCTAAAAAATTTAAAAAAAATCGGGCAAAAGGGGGAAAAAAATTTTTAATACACCAAGCCCAAAAAAAGTTTCAGTGGAACTAAATGCATTTTAAAAATTTTAATGTTTAATTTTTTGACCTTTTTATATAATAAATTAATAAATATTTCCCCCTTTTTAAAATTACAAATTTTAATTTTTTTAGTTTGTGTCAAAATTTTTTTAAGGGGAAAATTTTTACAAAAAAACCCGATGGGGTTTTTAAACCTCCCTGAGAGGCCCCCTGAAAAGGCCTGCCCCAGATGGTCCCCATGGGCAGAGCCCAACCCCCCCCTTTACAGAAATTAAACAGGACAGGGGGGGAAAAGTTCCCCCCCGTGACACCAAACCCTTTTCAGCTTTGCATGAAAAATTTTGGAAAACCCTTTCCAGTTAATTTTTTTTGAAAATTTCCCAAATTTTAAAAATTAATTTTTTCTAACCAAAGTTCCCCGAAAGATTTAATTAAAAGGCCAGTAAATTAAAAATTTAAGGGAATTGCCCCTTTTATCTTTTTTTTTGTAGTTTTTAATAGAAATTAATTTAAGTGCAAAGGATTTTCCTTCAAGTTTCAAAAAAATTTTAAATTTTTAATTTTAAATTTCAATTTTTTAAATGTTTTAATTTTTCCCCCGTAAGCTCTCAAATTTTTTTTGGGCAAATTTACAAAAAAATTTGGTTTTTCCAAGGGGGTTTTGTTTTAAAACCCAATGTTTTTCCAAAAAAACCTTATGGGGAAATTTTTTGCTTATAAATGAATTTTAAGGGGCCAAAACATGTAAATCATTTTTAAAAAAGCCAAAAAGGGGAAAATTTTGGGAAAAAAGTTTCAAACAATAAGGGCCATTTTAACGTAAATTCTAAATTTTTTAAATTTTAGGTACATGGTTAATTTTGTTTTTCCCACCAATTATTTTTTATTTAATTTTTCTTTGTTTGTAATTTTCCCAAAACCTCCCCGGGAACTAAATGCTTTAAAACCTAAACCCATTTTTTAAGCCAACTAAATATTTAAAACCATAAGCACAAAGAAATTTTTTTCAAATTGACCAAATTATTTATCAGATTAAAAATTTTTTTATAAGTTTAAGATATTTTACGACCCAGAATGCAAAGGTAAACTTTGGGTTTTAAACCCTAACTTCCTTTTTTGGGGGAGAATACTGTTTTTTTGGGTGCCTCCTAATATGTCCCCTGCCCAAGTTTAAAAACCTGGTGTATTACTTTTCCCCAAACCCAATAGAAATTTAAACCTTTTCTATAGTTTTTGTCCCCAAAAGCCTGTCTTTCGAATTTGGTGTAACCTACTATCAAAATGCCACTTATTTCCCCCTCCTTGTAAAAACCCCGAGATTTTAGTACCTTAAGACGGTGAAGATCCCTTTTCCTGACGTTGTTAAATCCTTTCAATATTAAAATAAGTTTCAATTTTGATCTGCAATTACCCCCGCTAGTACATAGTTTTTCAGTTCTAATTTCCGCAGCCCATCAATTTACGTACTAAAAGTGTCTCCGAGATAGGTAGGGATGGCCTTTTTAAAACCCAGAGGGAACAGACCCAGAGTATACCAATTAGAAGTGTCCGGAAAGTACTCAGTCATAGTTGTTAATTTCAGGAACACTTAAACCCGTTCCGCACTTTTCCCATTTTAAATTGAACTTTTGGTAACGTTTAATTTTCCCTTAATTTTTTAAAGAAAGGTTTTTGGAAAAAAGAAAATTTGGTTCAGGCCAGTGGATTATGTTAAACCATTTTTGTAGAAAAATTTTAAAAGGTAGGTAAACTTTTCCCTTGGGTGAATGCACATTTGAGTGCAAAAGTCAGGAAACATTTAAATGCCAGAATTTAAAAATTCAAACTTTAATAAGTGAAGAACACGTAAACTTGTAAATTTAGAATTTTTAATTTTAGTTTTAAATTTTTGTTTTTCCCCCTTACAATTATTTCTGTAAAATTTTTTTTCATAATTTAAGGGCCGGGATAATTCCCCTTCAGTTAAATCGATGGGATATTGGCGGTTACCGATGAAACAAGAAGGTTATTAATTTCCAAAAAAAATTTTTTTTAAGGTAAAAGCAAAAATTTAAATTGGCCCAAATTTAAAAAAACCCCAGTTTTTTTCAAGTTTCGTTTTATGTTTTCAGGTTTTAAAAGTTTTAAAATTCGAAAACGTGCTTTTTGTGTAATTTTTCACAACTTTGAAACAAGTGATGTTTATTCTTTATAATATACAAAAGAACAAACTTTTTTTATTGGTTTGGTAACAATGCAAAATAAAAACTTTTTTTACAATCATTTTTGTAATTTTGGAAAATAACGCATGTAATAATACCGGGGAAAAAAAGTTTAAAAATGTTTTCTTTCCAAAGGGGAAAATTCATTTTTTTATAGGTAGAATTTTGATTTTAAGTCATTTCAGTGCAATTCTGAGGACTTTCCGGGATAAAATTCTTAAAAATTTTAAATTTGGGGTTTTGAAGGGAAGCCTGCCACATTTCCTTAACAGGTCTACCCTATAATTAGGGATGACATGGTAAAATTGGAAATTTCGAGGTTTTTCCCGGTTAAATTAAACTTTCAATTAAAACCCAAAGTACAATGGGGGTTTCAAGGGCATTTCAGTTAAACTTCATGCTTATACTGCTAAAAGGCTACCCGTAGAAGGATATTCTTCTCTAACTTCAAAAATAACTAAAAGCTTATTTAAAACGGAGGAGAAAATTGTTCACCTTTTGTAAAGAGGTTTCCCCTTAAAATGTATGGAAAACGTTGTTATTGTTGGAGAAGAAACCTAAAGGAAAATATAAATCACTCAGGTTTTTTACAAATGTGCATACAGGATTAATTGAGGGACCCAAACAAAAAGCAAATCAAAAGGGGAAATCAGATGAATTCTTCCCAAAATGGGATAGGGGCGAGTTTGTGGCCCCAGGTTAATTTTCTGAACATAATTTTTTAAAATTTTCTATAAAACTTTAAACCCCTCAATTCTGAGAAAATGATTTTTGGTGTGGTGTGGTAATGATTTTTCTTTGGGATTTTGGTTTTCAAATTTTGTTTGGTTTTCAAAATTATTTCGGGGTTTGTTTTTCAGATAATTTTAAAATTAAAACAAAAAGAAAATAAATGAAATTTGTACAAATACCTTTCCCCAAAAAATATCTTTCTGTTTAAATTTGGGTTAGAAAAAAGTGGAGTAATATATACATTGGCTTTCATTTAAAAAAAAAATCTGATGGGAATCAGGGTAACAAAAAATTGGAAAAAAAATTTGTATTTTGTAAAATCAAAAAAAAAGTTTCGTTTGGAAAAAAAAACTTTAAAAAAATTGAGTTTCTTAATATTTAATTTTGTTTGAAGGGAAACCA
>JAODUO010002520.1:0-24964 GCA_025642075.2 Ridgeia piscesae
ATCTCGTACCGTTCGCTCAGCGTCTCGCCAAAGTCACACGTACTGCTCAGTTGTTTTAACTGTGCATTGTATTTCAGTCTCCCCTCAACTTGGTATCTCTTCGTAAATCTAAATCGTTAGTAGTGTCCTGTGCTCTTGACTAATATCCCTGGAAGTCACCACAAAGGGGCTACATGGAGATAACACCCTAACCATCCCACATATAGGCGAGCCCCTTGATTTCTGTCTGAACACTGCTTAATTTATATATGATGGTGTATATTACCAGCAGACACGTGGTGCAGCTTTGAGGTCACCCATATCTCCCATAGTAGCTAATTCTTACATGGAGCAATTTTAAAAACTAGCCATCTCTACAGCATCACATCCCCCATCACTCTGGGTATGATACATGAGTTCATTGACTACATCAACTGCATTGATTCAAACATCAAGTTCACCATTGAGCTAGACAAATACAGCAAACTTTCCTTCCTGGATATGTGCACCCACATCCCTGGATGATGGGTCTACGAATATAACCATAAGAGATAACTAGCACAATAGGAAAGTGAAGGAGGTCATATATATCAAACGGAGAGCCCCTGCCATGAACAGAGACCAGACATACCAAATTATCCTGCCTAAACCTGAGACATCACACCACAACTTTGTTAGCACCCTCATGACACCAGTACGTGACCAACCTATAGCTGATGGATCGAAATGTTTTATGTTTAAAAACGTTACCCTCTAAAGTATGTCAGTTTCTTAGAAAACTGAGCAACATGTTTGTAACAAATGTAATGTATTGTTGTTAAATGTGTGTGTGCGTGTGCGTGCGTGCGTGTGTGTGTATGTGTGTGTGTGCGTGCGTGTGTGCGTGCGTGCGTGCGTGCGTGCGTGTGTGTGTATGTGTGCGTGTGTGCAATTAGCATTGGGATTTTGTCCATTGGGATTTTGTCCTCACACCTTCCGGAGTGAGGACAAAATCCCATTGTGGTCTGTGGACTCCCTAAGGTGGTTGGATGCCGTGTTACGTCACCTACTGGCAACTACGGATAAACTGTTGCTTTCAAAACTGTAGAAATTGCAATGTATTCTAGAAAGACCATATTAGCCCATATGGCTTGGACTAAAACAAACTTTGTTGGCAATATGCTGCCGCAACAAGCTGAGTAAACTGTAACATCACAGTGTCTCATACTGGAACTTCCTTAACTAGCCCATTAATTCTAGTTTGAGGAACTAGTTTCCTACCTTTATAATAACCTCATTAATATTGTCATTAATTAAAATATAAACTAATTTATATGTTCAAGGAGAAATAATGTTTGTTGCAGTCTTGAAAGAGAATGCACATCATTATGCATCTATTTATAAATGGGTTATCTTTTACAGGTTGTCAGGAAACACCCTTGGTAGCCCCGAAATCACAGAAGTCCTCTCAGAGAGTCTTGCATCAATGCCATCGTTAAGAAAGCTGAGGTATGTTATATTCGTTCTGTTATTTCACCACAATTATATCTCATTTGTACATGTTTTTATTTATACATTACGACAATGCACAATTCACACATATTGATTTTGGAATATATGTTTAGTGTGCACTCCAAACTCCCTATCATAATGTAATTTAACTAAGCTATCTGAATCTTCTCTCTTCTTTGTACTTGCCTCATCTCCTCCAAATATCAGATGACATTTGGTGAATGATGTAGATATCATATCTGTCCTGATTTGCATGTTTTTGTTGTTGTTTTAATTCAGTTACAATATGGTACAAAGGTTAGATTTTACTTTTCATGTAAGCTCCTCTTTGTAACACCACCCCACCCAACAGTATAGCTTGCAAAGCTTTTTAGTCGTCACTTTATAATTTGTATGCTTTTTTGTTTCATTTAATTTGCAAACCCCAAAGCACTGCTATACATACCTTCGTGTTAAAATCAAACCTTTTCATAATTTTAGTGGCTATTTACCAGAAGTAAATATTATCATCACCATGCACTGTAACCCAAATTAACACCCACCTCTCCCATTGCTGTGGACAGTTACAATCACGACTGCACAATCATAACATTATCATGGGAAGTTGATTAAAATTTGGGTTTGTTTGATGTCAACCTATTCCAGAGTGTGTATAATGTGTCTTTGCAGTTTGGAACTCTGTCAAATTGGAGCAGCAGCCATGGTGCCGGTGGCACACGCCCTGTGTCACTGCACAAAGTTGGAAGAACTGACGTGAGTGTTCTCCATGTATACACATGTCCACGTGAAATACACGGCAGAACTGACACCAAACGGAAGTCGGTTGTACTGGAACAATCCCAGGGAGTGTTGATTGTCACATACTTCTTGGACATCTAATCCAGTTCTTCGTTCTTCAAGTCCAGTTTTGTGAAGCTCTGCCCCCAGCTAGGCTCACGTACAGGTCTTCGATCCGTGGCAATAGATACATGTCGACTCTTGACACTCGGTTCACAGTCAACTTGAAATCTCCACAGATTCGCACACTCTCTCCTTTACCTTTAAGCACTGGAACTATCGGCCCTGCCCAGTCTGCGAATTTGACTGGTTCTGTGATTCCTTCTCCCTGGAGCCAGGTTAGCGTCTGATCTACCTTTTCTCTTAGCGCATAGGGAACGTTTCTTGGTTTGCAAAAACGCGGTTCTGCCTGAACGTCCATTTAGAAATTACCTTTCGCCCCATGGATTGTCCCTATGTTTGATTTCATGAGTTCTGGATACCTCTGAAAAAGCATGTCTGCCGACATCACCAAGGTATCACTGGTGCTCATCCTGTATATTTCTCTCCAGTTGAGTGTGAGCATTCTTAGCCAATTTCTTCCAAGCAGTGTCCACTTCCAGCTACCACCAACAATGGAAGTCATTTCTTTTTTCCCTGGTACTCCACATCCACATTGGCTGTTCCCATGGTATACAGCTGATATATTTCATGTTAATCCTCTACACGATGGATGCCTAGGTCTTGTTTGTGATACGGCTTTCTTCTTGAATGGCGTCCTACCATCACCGTATTGTTTCTTACCACGACACACTCGCTGGAGATGATCCCTTTTGTTGCACTGGCGGTACACAGCATTTGCATACCGACATTTTTATGGCCTGTGGTTGTTCCCTCCACAGTGGTAACAGGACTTGTTACCTCTTCTGGCTACATAGTTAGTTGACAGCTGATTTTGTAGAACCTATCAGTTCCTTGCTGTCTTTGACAAACATAATAAAGGTCATCAACACGGAGACAGAGATTAATAATCTTCGTTAAACACAAAAACCCCGGGCCTTAGTGACTCTTGATCGGGAACATTCACATTGTCCATCTTATGAACGTTTACCAGAACCAATGTCTGTCATATGAATGTTTATCATAGGCAGAAAAATTATTATAATCAATGTTAATTATTAATTATTGTTATGCATTTCAAATTATAATGGATTGTATATTGTCAGTGATTTCTTTTAATGTCATGTTCTTTCCCCTTTTTAGTCAACTAAATCTAATTTACGTTGATTGATATATTATGTTATTTCTAATTTATCACAACAAAACAATGTTTTATGTTCTTTTCTCTCTCAATAGTAAAATGCATTGGTAATTATATAGGTCTTTTTTTAAATGGACATTTGCAGACATTGTTTTATATTTATAAACCAAATTTGATATTTTTATAGAGCCATGTATGTGTGTAATAATAATAATAATAACGTTTTATTACATTAAATGCAAAATTTATTATTTAAACACAATGCTTAACTTGTATTGACGCTTGAAGAACCAATTTTTGACTGATTTTTTTTTTTTCTTACTACATATGTTACTTTTTTGTTACTACATATTAAGCAGTGGCGTGTTAAAAAAACACTAAACATATACTGTATAATCTCTCCCAGAAAAGTCCTCTTGCATTTCATGATGCAATTTATCTTTTTTTTTTTGTTCAGTTTGTTCTACTTACAAAGCAACAAATGTCTATCTCATTCTGTTCTCATAATCACTTCTGCAAGCACTTATGCAATTACTTTCAGTGTATCACTTTATTAAAGGTCAACAAACACTACACCACTAATAAGCTTAAACATAGGGAGATACATATGTCACTATTTTATGAACACATACTTACAAATACATTTGATATAAAAAGAACACATAATAAATTGGAAAATTATATAAAAGTATGACGTTAGACGAAACATTCCTTTCATATTTAGGAGGTATTAATAATAATGATTTAATTAATATCTTAGACACAAATCTTATTGACAATTATGAACCTAATACGCCGATCATCACAAACATTAAATAAATAAATTCTAAATTTAATGAATTGGAGGCTTTCATAGAAGAGCTAAGTAGTAACAATTTAAAATTTAATGTAATTTGCTTACAGGAAACTTGGACATCAGAAAATGATGACTTATCAACATTTTCCCTACATGGTTATGACTGTATAGCACAAGGTAAACATGTAGTAAAAATGGAGGGCTAATCGTATATGTCGACAATAACTATAGAGCTGAGGTCAAGTTAAAACTAAACATGTATGAACACTGGGAAGGCTTGATAGTCCAAATAAATGGTGGTAATCTATCCAAAAGCATAACGATCGGAAACATATACAGACCTCCACGAACATCAAATGATAACCTAAATGCTTTTATAAATGAATTTTCATCCATGGTGTCATTATTAGAACACAACTGTAAAAATACTCTAATCATTGCAGGTGATTTTAATATAAATTTGCTCAATTTAAATGAAAATGATATATATAGTAGTTATTTTGACTCCTTAATATCACATAGTCTTTTCCCACAGATTACCTTTCCTACTAGATTTACTAGAAAAATGGTACTTTAATTGATAATTTCTTTTGACACTTAGTCAATCTATGATGGAAAGCACTGCCGGGATTCTCATTAAAAAACTCTGATCATCAACTGTATTTTATGTTTATAAACACCTCATTAAAGACAGAACAGCCACCTAAATTTGTAAACATTTATGTATTAAACGACGACGCAAATGAAAGTTAAAAATGAAATTAAGTCGTATGATACTTAAACAAGCTAAATAAAAACCCAAATGCAGATAAAAATTTTAAATTTAAACATAATATTTAATGATATTGTGAGGGCAAAGGACAAGCATATGCCAACTAAGATGGTGAAATTTAATAAGTATAAACATAAAAAATCTATGTGGATTACACAAGGAATACTAAGATCAATACAATATCGAGACAAATTGTATAACAACTAAAATTGACACATCCAAATTCTTTTTAAATTATTAAATAAACCTAAAAACATATAATACAATATTAAAACATACTATTCGTGCAGCCAAAAAAGTTTTTGAAAACAGATTTTATCGATTAAAAACGATAAAAAAATACCTGGAAAGTTATTAATGAATTTATTTCAAAAAAGCAAACAATAAAAAAATACCATTATTTTTTAAGACAATGATACCAAAATAATGATAAAAAATATTGCAAAAAAATTTAATAATTATTTTACAAATATAGGACAATTCCCCAAGGGATTAAATACAAAAGGGAGCAAAAATACAGTTATTATTTAAAAAAAAATGTAACTTCTACATTTACTTTTGACCATATTGATGAAGAAACTGTGAGGAAAATATAAACAACCTTCCCACAAAAACAGCTGTGGATTTGATGGTATCTCAACAAAATTACTCAACGTAATTGAACCTGTAATCTTAAAATCATTAAACTGTTAATAAACCAAGTTTTATACTCTGGTGTATTCCCTGATAAACTGAAAATTGCAAAAGTTATTCCTATATTTAAGAAAGATGATCCATCCTTATTTGAAAACTATAGACCAATCTCTCTTCTTCCTACCATTTCTAAAGTAATAGAAAAACTAAAAAAAAAAATTATATTCATATTTCAAGAAAAAATTTCTAAATGATAATCAGTATGGTTTTAGAGCTAAATATTCAACAGAATACGCTGCATTTAACTAATTGATAGAATTGTGACTAAAATGGATAAAATGAAAATTTTTACCAATTAATGTATTTCTTGACCCATCAAAGGCATTTGACAATTGACCATAACATTTTACAAAACAAATTAGCATACTATGGCCTTAATGGCTCAGCCTTGCATTGGGTTTAAAAGTTACTTACAAAATAGAAAACAATTTACTGAAATTGAACAAATAAACTCAGACATCTTACCTAAACAATCGGGGTCCCACAAGGTTCTGTTTGGCCCTATTGTTTATTTTTTATATAAACGATTTTTCAAAGCTAGTCAATTATTTAATTTTGATATGTATGCCGATGACACTACATTATCTACCTTCATTCTCTGCACGAAACGACACTCGATAATAAAAGTACAGAAACCATAATAAATGAAGAACTCTGTAAAATTAATGAATGGCTAAATATTAATAAATAATTATTAAATAAAAGCAAAACTAAATATATGGTTTTCCATATGCCTAATAAACGTATACAAGCACTAACACTTAAAATAGATGATGCATATATTGAAAGAGTAGATGAATTTAATTTTCTAGGATTGACTTTAGACACTAATCTAAATTGGAGAAAACACACAGAGAAAATATCAAATAAGTGTTCAAAAACAATTGGCGTATTAAACCGATTAAAATATGTATTACCATTAGACATAAAAGTGTTATTATATAACACCTTAATAATCACATATAAATTATTTTAATGATTTGGGGGTTTTAATTACAAGCATCCAAAAAAAGGTTATGCGAATAATAACCTTAAATACATATAATTCACATACAGAACCATTTTTCAAAAATCTACTGAAAATAGAAGATATGTTAAAGTTACAAGAAATTTTTTTTAATATATTCATAAACAATTACCTTCGTATTTACTAAACTGGCAAATTATACCAAGTATTAATATACACAATTATAAAACTCGTGCAAAAGAGAATATACATACTTTTAGAACTAAGCATAAATTTGCAATGAAATGTCTCAGACACAGCCTCCCACATACTATAAATGAGACTCCTAATGCAATTAAAAAAAAAATATACACTCACAGCTTGCATGGCTTTATCATTTATATAAAAACATGTTTGTTAAATAACTACAGCTGTACAGTGATATATGTACTCTATCACATTGTTATATATGTCAACAAAATTAATAAATACAATATATGTTAATGTTCATCAGCCCATCTCCACACCACATCACATTTTCTTACTAAAAGCTAACACTTCCAAATAAACATTTGAGTTAGACATCTTGTATACGTGTACTAAGGATCATACTACTTTATTCCATGAAATTATGGTGGCTCCTATGACAGCGACATTATTGTCTTAATAGTTGTATGATTGTGGGTTTTTATTTTGGTACAATAAGTGCACACATTTGTATGTATTGCAACCCTTAACGTATAGACTTACAATAGTATATGAACTTGATATAATATGTGTGTATGTATGCTTGTATACATGTACTAACGAAATTGATGTACTTTCAACAAATTTATACCTACTTGGGGTCAATAAATATTATGGTTTATCTGCCAGTTCCATTGATGTGGATGTGGCATTCTCGATTACCTTGCGTAGGTGAGCGCTGTCTCAGTCAGCAGCCGATGCTGTATCGCCTCACTTCTGATGCCTACCACCAGTTGATCTCGTACCAGTTCGCTCAGCGTCTCACCAAAGTCACACGTACTGCTCAGTTGTTTTAACTGTGCATTGTATTTCAGTCTCCCCTCAACTTGGTATCTCTTCGTAAATCTAAATCGTTAGTAGTGTTCTGTGCTCTTGACCAATGTCCCTGGAAGTCACCACAAAGGGGTTACATGGAGATAACACCCTAACCATCCCACATATAGGCGAGCCCCTTGATTTCTGTCTGAACACTGCTTAATTCATATATGATGGTGTATATTATCAGCAGACACGTGGTGCAGCTATGGGGTCACCCATATCTCCCATAGTAGCTAATTCTTACATGGAACAATTTAAAAAACTAGCCATCTCTGCAGCATCACATCCCCCATCACTGTGGGTATGATACATGAGTTCATTGACTACATCAACTGCATTGATTCAAACATCAAGTTCACCATTGAGCTAGACAAATACAGCAAACTTTCCTTCCTGGATATGTGCACCCACATTCCTGTATGATGGGTCTACGAATATAACTATAAGAGATAACTGGCACAAGAGGAAAGTGAAGGAGGTCATATATATCAAACAGAGAGCCCCTGCCATGAACAGAGACCAGAGATACCAAATTATCCTGTCGAAACCTGAGCCATCACACCACAACTTTGTTAGCACCCACGTGACACCAGTACGTGACCAACCTATAGCTGATGGGTCGAAATGTTGTATGTTTAAAAATGTTATCCTCCAAAGTAAGTCAGTTTCTTAGAAAACTTAGCAACTTGTTTGTAACAAATTGAATGTATTGTTGTTAAGTGCGTGTGCGTGTGCGAGTGCGTGTGCGTGGGCGTGGGCGTGTGCGTGTGTTTGCAATTAGCATTGGGGTTTTGTCCATTGGGATTTTTTCCTCACACCTTCCGGAGTGAGGACAAAATCCCATTGTGGTCTGTGGACTCCCTAAGGTGGTTGGATGCCATGTTACATCACCTACTGGCAACTACGGATAAACTGTTGCTTTCAAAACTGTAGAAATTGCAATGTATTCTAGAAAGACCATATTAGTCCATAAGGCTTGGACTAAAACAAACTTTGTTGGCAATATGCTGCCGCAACAAGCTGAGTAAACTGTATCATCAGTGTCTCATACTGGAACTTCCTTAACTAATTACTAGCCCATTAATTCTAGTTGGAGGAACTAGTTTCCTACCTTTACAATAACCTCATTAATATTTTCAATAATTAAAATATCAACTAATTTATATGTTCCAGGAGAAATAATGTTTGTTGCAGTCTTGAAAGAGAATGCACATCATTATGCATCTATTTATAATTGGGTTATCTTTTACAGGTTGTCAGGAAACGACCTTGGTAGCCCCCAAATCACAGAAGTCCTCTCAGAGAATCTTGCATCAATGCCATCGTTAAGAAAGCTGAGGTATGTTATATTCGTTCTCTTATTTCACCACAATTATATCTCATTTGTACATGTCTTTATTTATACATTACGACAATGCACAATTCACACATATTGATTTTGGAATATATGGTTAGTGTGCACTCCAAACTCCCTATCATAATGTAATTTAACTAAGCTATCTGAATCTTCTCTCTTCTTTGTACTTGCCTCATCTCCTCCAAATATCAGATGACATTTGGTGAATGATGTAGATATCACATCTGTCCTGATTTGCATGTTTTTGTTGTTGTTTTAATTCAGTTACAATATGGTACAAAGGTTACATATCACTTTTCATGTAAGCTCCTCTTTGTAACACCCCCCCACCCAACAGTACAGCTTGCAAAGCTTTTTAGTCATCATTTTTGTTGGTAGGGCCTTTTAAAAGTTAAATAACGTGGTAGCAGTTTTTGAGAAATCAAACACTTTATAATTTGTATGCTTTTTGGATTAATTTAATTTGCAAACCCAAAGCACTGCTATACATAATTTCATGTTAAAATCAAACTTTTTTTTAATAATTTTAGTGACAATTTACCAGAAATAAATATATTCATCACCATACTACATGTAATGTAACCAAAATTAACCCCCACCTCTCCCATTACTGGGTACATTCTCCAATGGTGGGAAATGCTGCGATACTCAATTATCACATACTGTACATACATATTTAAAGTATTCATCACATGTGGGTCAAATCAGGCAAAAAAGCTGAAAGTAGTTTTGAATACACATTAAATTGTTTTTTACCGTTCAAGAGGCATCACCACATGCACCCATGTTCGTTAGTTGTTACTGCTATGGGTTTTTTTTACATGCACTTGCTGTTTCCCAAATTCACAATGTCCATTGGACGATTGACAACAAATTAATGCTGAATGCTGATAAATTAATGTGTCGTCAACACATTTGTTAAAAATGTGACAAATGAACTTGCATTTGAATATTACTGCTAGACACGTTCATCCACTCTGTTTCCACAGCCTTATAAATGGGTATTTTACCATAGACAGTAGTGATAAATGGAATTCTTTCAGAATTTTTAACTCATTATAATAACATTTGTTTTAATAATCCTATTAAAATAATCATTTCATGTAATTATATACCTATATTTGATTACAAATGTGTTTTATTAATCACATGTTACTCTGACGACATATACAAAATATATGCGGAGTTTCTAGTTTCGGCTCTGTCTATATTATCCACTGGTTCAGTTTGCCAGACTTTGGTTTTAAACCAACAAGTTCACTGTGTTTCAAGTCGATGGTCATTGAGTGGTTCACTGTGTGTACGTGGATATTCATTATAATCAGGCTGCATAATTAATCACCCACGAGGCAGCAAGCTCAGAGCAATTACCATAAACACTGTTATGTATTGGCTTGTTGTACAGATAACACTCAAGTTATGCATTGACTTTTCTCAAATGTATATAAGCTGACATAGATTCCCTTTCATATTGTTCTCAAATGTATATAAGCTGACATGGAATCCCTTTAATATAGACAATTAATCATCATGAAGAAATTGCAACATGGCTGAACAGTTTGAGAAACATCTACATGGTGTTGTAATTATCAATTCCATCAAAGGTGAAGTGTACAGTATTTTAAATGTGGGGTTGCCAGCAAACATACACATGTATGGTCTAAACGAAGGTGTGTTAGTAAAAGGTGACAGGGAACCTAAGTTTAGTCATGAAGCACTTTTATATGTGACTTAAACAAAAATTGTATTCAAATCAGTAAATAAAAAAGTGTCCAATCAAACCAGCATCTGTATCGGTGGACTACAAAGTAGAAAACACAAAATAGATGCTAATTTGTCCAGGCTTTTTCATATTCAGTATATAAAATCTTAAAACCAAAGTTGTTGAAATATACTTCTAAAGCTAGAAAAATGAAGACTAGATTATCCCTTGTAACATTATATTGTAGCTTTATATCCATAATTAACTTATTGTATTTAACAAGATTTAACAAGATTGCCACCTAGAGATTCAATCTAGATGGCTAGGGAAGCCATTTGGCTTATCGAGAGTCCAACCTATCTATCTAAGTATACCCCCCCCTTTCTTAGGTATATGTCGATTTTATTTTTAAATATATTAACACTACTAGCACCTCAAAACAATCAGCTGATAATCTGTTCCATTCGTTTACTGTTCTTTGTGAAAATAAAAATTTTTTCTAATATCTAGTCTACACTGCTTTTTTGGGTAATGTAACTCCATGTCCTCTAGTCCTTCTCTTTCCTTGACTGTGAAAAAAATTTTTTGTAAATATTTTCATATCCATTCAATATTTTAAACACCCCAATCTGATCTCCTCTCAATCTTTTTTTCTAGTGTTGTTAAACCACATTCTTTTAGACGCATTTCATAACTAATATTCCTGAGTTTTGATATCATTTTGGTTGCTCTCCTTTGTACTTTTTCTAGCATATCAATATCCTTTTTGCGATATGGCCTCCATGCTTGTATACAATATTCTAAGTGGGGGCCTAACTATTGTTTTATACAGCGGATTATTAGTTCTTTTTTTTTGTACACTATATTTCGCCTAATTAATCCAAGAATTTTTTTCCCCTTTTGTTGCTGCAATTCCACACTGCTCTGATACCTTCATGTCAGCACTAATATTTAAACCCCCAAGCCCTTTTTCCCCTTTAAGGTAGTATTTAGAACAGTATCACCCATTGTATAGTGTATCTTCATTCCCATGTCCTGTGTGAAGGCACTTACACTTTCCAAAATTAAATAGCATTTGCCACTTCTCAGACCGTTCTATCAACTTATTAAGATCATCTTGTAAATGCTGTCTATCTGCATCACTTTTAATTTTCCTAAACATTTTTGTGTCGCCCCCAAAATTTCCCAACACCTTGCTTTTATGTCATCATCCAAATCATTGATATATATTAAGAAAAAAAATAGGTCCCAGTACTGATCCCTGCGGTACTCCACTCAAAACCGCTTTCCAGTTTGAAACCCCCCCATCAACCACTACTCTTTGTCTTCTATCAATAAGCCATTTTTCTATCCAGTTGATCATTCCTTTTTCCTATCCCATGGGCCTTTATTTTAAGTAGTAGTCTTTGGTGTGGCACTTTGTCAAAGGTTTTTTTAAAATCTAAGTAGATTATATCTACTGGTGACCCCTCATCTAGCCACTTTGGACATCTTCCAAAAAACATAACATATTTGTTAAGAACCTCGCTTTTAAAAACCCATGTTGAGATGGGTTTATAAATTTATTTTTAACAAGAAAATCAACCAGGTGATCTTTAATTAGTCTTTCTAATAGTTTGCAAAAATAAAAACCGGTTTTGTTTTAAAAAATTTTTAAAAACCTGGTTTTTTTTTCTTTTTTTTAAATTTTTTCTTTTTTGGCCCCTTTTGGTTTTTCTGGGGAACCTTTTTTAAATAATGGTATAATGTTTGCTTCTTTCCATTCTAAGGAACTATTCCCTCCCCCAATGACAAATTGAAACTGTTGCAAGGGTATGCTGATTTGTTCTACAATTTCCAATAGTAATTTGGGAGGAATCCCATCCACTCCAGGTGATTTATTATCCTTCATATCTCTTATTTTCATAGCTACCATTGGGGGGTTACAATTAGTTGTCCTAAATAGTCAAACTCTCTCCCATCGAACTTAGTCTCAAGTACTGGTAATATACTAATATCTTCCTGGTAAACACTGAACTAAAGTACTCATTTAGGTTTTTTTTGCCATTAAGAACCCCTCTGTTATTATGTTTCCATTTTTTCCCCTAGGGGGCCCGACCTTATCCTGAACTTTCTGTTTTTTTTCGAACATACAAAAAACCCTTTTTGCTGTCATGTTTTATATTAAAAGAATGTTTTGTTTGTCCCTTTTTCTTTGAATTTCTAATTTCAGCTGAGCTTGATTAAATGTTTTTTATAAATGCTATAGTCTTTTTATTTCCCGGTAGTCTTTTGTCTTCCACATCATTTGCTTGTTTTTTGATTTTTCTAATGGCTTCCTTCGATAAGTGTTTCTTCTTTGACCGTTTCCCCCTTTTTTCAAGGGGAAAATTTGTCAACGACGCAGTCAATTTCACTCTTTAAAATATTCCAGCATTCTGTTGCTGTCTTATTCTTCAGTGTTTATTCCAGTTATCTTTGCTAAATATTCCCTCATGTCCTTATATTTTCCCTTTTGTGAAAATATTTCCTGTACCTTTTTTTTTTCTATTCCGTTCTCCCTTTACTTTGAAGATAAAATGTATCTGGTTGTGATCACTACCCCCCCAGTGGCTCACATATCTTGACATTATCAACAAATTCCTTCTGTGAGCCCAATACTTTTTAACACTTCCTCGCCCCTGGTTGCTTCTAACACATGTTGAGAAAGGAAACTATCTTGTACAAAATTTAAAAAAACTCTTGATCCTCTCTCCCGGTACTCTGTAGAGATGTCCACTGTATATGCCCATGGTTAAAACCCCCCATAATAATACAGTCCCGTTTACTCACTTCTTTGATAGCGTTATGTATTTTTTCATTCTCTTCCATGTTATGTTTGGACTCCGATACACTAACCCAACAGTTAATGTTGACTTTCCTGTAACTATGTTACACCAGACAGCTTCTTCACATTCTGCTTCTTTTTCTAATTTTATTTCATAAGCTTGGATGGATTCTTTTTAAAATATAAAATAACTCCGCCTCCCCTTCTTCCTAATCTATCTTTCCTAAAAAATTACATACCCTGTCATTCCTAATTCGGCATCTGATATGTCGGGGGTGGCCCAAGATTCAGTTATACCTATTATGTGGGGGTCAATATCTTCCCACCATAATGTTTAGTTCCTTTCTTTTTTTTACTATGCTCCTTGCATTTTAAACAAACACATTTATAACCAAATTGGGCTTTCCAGGCTGTTCTTTGCTGATTTTTTTGCTATTTTATCTATGCCTCCAGTATTTGGCTTCTCTGTGTATCCCCCTGCGAAACTAGTTTAAAAAATTGCAACCTGTTCCATTATTCATCGATCAAAGAAGGTTCTCGGAGAACACTGCTGCGCCCTTTCCGCTTAGATTAATTTTATAAACATGTTTCTTTCCCCAAAAAAATATCCCCACAAATCTACAAATCCAAAATCCTTTCTTTTTTCACACATCTGCTCTAATAGTCCCTTAATTGCCATCCTCTTGCAATTTCTAAATGTTGTTCCCCTTCCCCCCATCACGGGAAGATTCCTGAGAGTATGATCTGTTCAACTCTCGTCTTCTTCAGTGTCTCTACCAACTCTCTGTATCTCTTTTCTATCCTGGTTGTTCCATCCCTTCTGCATTGTTCGTCCCCACATGTACTAATATAGACCCCCCCTTTGGGCCCTGCCCCAATACGTTCTCTACCCGTTCAGTCACATGCTCTATCCTAGCCCCCGGGAAAACAAACAACAACGTCTTCTCCTTTGCCTTTAAAGTCCTGTCTGTCCTTTTGCAAAATGGAGTCTCCCATAAATACCCTTTCTGTTCTCAATGCCCCCCCGATCACTGCTTCAGAGTAGCTCCCCCGTTTTGCATCTCCCTGGTTGCTGACTTTTTCCCCCCGCCGCTTTCTCTGTTGTTTCCCTTTTTTTCCGGGCTCTTTTCTTCCTGTCATCGTCCTTGTTATTGACTTCCGTTTGGTCACATCAACCTTTACTTCCTTTCTTCCATTCGTCTTACCTCCTGTCGCATCTACTTCTCTCATCTCCTGTCCCCTTGTCCCTCCCTTTTCTACTGTCACTTTCTCCCCCGTCACCTTCCTGCATGTCATGTTTCCTGTTGTTCTTTCTCCATTTGTTGTCCTTGCAATCACCCTCCCTCCACTCTGATCCCTTCACAATATCCGTTAGCCTAGCTAACCCTGCTGTCAGACAGTCCACTTTCCAACACCCTAAACATTGGAAAAGTAAACCCTTCCTCCGTTGTCTCTGACCAAGTTTTTCCGCACCCCGATACGGCAAAAAACCACCAAGCTGTTGGGAGTGGTTACACACCAAGTGCCTCCTTGCCTTCACTTGCCGCTTGCCAAAATGCCATATTACGATTTGTCAAAATCAACTCTTAGTTTAAACCAACTTAGTCTTTAGAAAGACTGTTTGTTTATTGTGTACAGCAAAATGCTGCACACTTTATGTTATAAACAACTTACTACCTATGCTACCATGAACAATAAGTTTAGTCTTTCTGGTACCGTTCCCTAGCGGAAACGTTGGACACTACCTATATAAACAAACAAACAAGGGTTTCCTACTAAAACGCTTGTTTATTTTTAATAACAATGTTACCTATTCACAGTTTTATCTTACATATGTAGTTGTTACTCTTATTGCTTTATCTCTTATATACTATATCAAATAAAGAGATTTGCTCAATCTTGTTTACAATTTGTCGAAGCCTAGATTACCCTTTTATCACCCACTATACTAATCTGTTCAAAAATACTGTTAACTAACAAACTTTAACCAAAACTACTACTGAATATATGTCCAGTACCACTTTATGAATAACCTTAACACAAGAATAATACTTATCAATCAATATTTCCGCTTGTTTTTCAAATTTTATACACCACCAATTTCAAACCTCTACATCCACCAATTTTCCCGCCAAGTATTGAACTATGGGGAGGAGTGTTAATACACATTTTAGTTTGTTAATTAAAATTACGAACGTATGTAATTCGGCTAATTATGCCACAATTCCACTCTGAGAGTGCACAGAACAGTCCTTCAAGAAACTATCCATTTTACCCATAATTTTTTATGAATAATATACAATAACGCAGTTATTCTGCATAAGAATTAAAATGATAAAAATTAAATTTCCATCGATCATGACAAGAATATCACTAGACATATGGAATTCCACAAATATGGGACATGTCATGTCAGATGCATGTACCAATTTAAAAAAATCAGTGTAAAACCATTAGATACCATATGGAATGTCAAACAAATAGATAGTTTATTAGATACCATACAAAATCTATAGCAACAACAGTGAAATATAATTATGCTCTTGCAATGTTCAAATGTCAACTCAAGATATTTTTGTTAATAATCTAATTTAATAATATTAGTAACTTATATAATTACAATTCGTTGTGGTAATTTTAATGAATTATTCATGAAATCAGTACAGCTGTGATTTATGTTGCAGTTTTTTCAACACTACAAATTGTCTCCTTTTCAAATATACTACTTTCACCACCATTCATATGTATTGTGAGGGCAAATCAATATTATGTTGCCTTGTAGAATGTAGAAACAATTACAATCTTTGTGTAACATTTTATTTAAAGTGTTTATGATAAACCGTTATCAGCACCAGCAACTGGTTGGTCTATCAACAAAATAATGATTCTTAATAATCTATAAGCACTTTATGTGTATAATGCAGAATCAAGCATATTCGTGTGTGATTTGGCATCAGCTGGCATGTCAAGATACATTTGAACTTAGCACAGTAAAGACAATGACTCAGGGATAGAGCTTCGAACTCTCGACTACAAGAACCCGGGTTCGAATCCTGTGCCGCAGTGTTAATACCTTGGGCAAGTTTTTTACTCTACATTGCTCCTTGTTCATTCAGCTGTATAAATAAGTACCTGGCTATAGACAGTGGTGGATATGTGTAAAAGCAGCCTTCGCACATTAATTGTAGCATATGGCTGGATGCTTCCCAGAGAAGCCGAGATTGGTGTCTGAGTGAACAGGTCTGTCAGGGAAATAAAGTGTAAAGTGCTTTGAATAGTCTTGAGGACTGGATACTGTGCTATATAAGAACTTGTCTTTACTTTTATTTTATATCACATTGTAGCAAAAGGATTTACTTTGCATGAATAATTTATACTACCAAAATAAAAATGATTTGCTATGACATTGAAACTGTTTGGTACTTTATTGAAACAGTCTCATAATTAATATTGTTATAATATCTACAAATTAAAGGAATCACGAATGAATGCAACATTGTTTATGAAAGTATAATACAGTATTTTAAGTTATACACTCATACATAATTACATGTGCATGCGAGTAAACATGGTCACCACATATACACTTATGGTTACTAGATTGCACACAAAGCACACAATTAAACCAGATTTGTAATGTTATGATGTTGTTATGTGTAATGGAGGGACTGTTACGTCAGGAGTATCCCATTATCTGCTATTTTACATTTGGGTGACTTCTCTGACAAGAAACTGTTTTGGTTTACATCTAATCTTGTAACAATTTGTTTTGTTGCTAAATGTGTTATTGTAATATTGTTTATTGATTATTGTTGTATATTTTGGAGTTCAATTTCTGTGTCACTGATAACATAACATGTATGTATGTGTGATTTACATTTTTTAATATTGCTTATTTGTGTTGTTTTGGGGATGAATAACATTATTCTGTAACATTTGATCAGTCGTGAATAAATGCGGTATGTCATTGAGCAACATTTATGCATATTATCAAAAACAATTAGCACACTTATGTATCTTTTATATCAATTAGGATTCAGATTAAAACTGCTATGTTCACTGTTCTCTACTACTTCACTAGTTAGTAACTGTAAATGTAGATGTGGTGCATTCACTGAATGTTGTATTGTTTGATCGATTACAGGCTGGAAATGTGTAACCTTGGAAACGAAGGACTATGGAATGTGACAAGAGGTCTTTTGCGTTGCTCTAAACTGGAGATCGTTAGGTAGATTCAAATTTATCGTTACAAATTAACTAAGCCTTAAACATTTAAATACAAGCAAAATGGAATTGTAAAATGCTATATTCATTTATATATGTCCATGTCACAGTGGTTGAGCATACATATTGGATAACAAGTTACATTTCTTTGCAATGGCTAGTCGTAAAATTAATATATGGTTCACCTGAATACAATTTTAACCAGGTAAAATATATTGTATTTCAAGAAGTGGCTAACACCACTGCTGTTCAGCCATGTGTAACATATCAATGTTTGACTGATTGGGTGGTCATATTATGTTACGGTATATCCTAGCTGTCACAATCTCACATATCATAACATGTCCACCCGGCCACTGCTCTGGAGTAATGGTAAGGGTTGATAGGCAGTTATTTCTCCAGGGAGTATTGTATGTGACTGGTTATAGGACATCCATTTGGGGATATGCACAACTCACTACTGGTACTACTTTGAGTTTAGTCTTTTGGCCTGGCTTATGTTATATCATACTTAAATTTTCACAGTATTTTGTGTCACATGCATACCCGGGTACTTGCTGTAAACTAATAATTATATAATTAATTATGGGGCTTTCTCTCTGTAAATAATATCAGACAATAAATTCTGTTGTCAGTTGACAAGTGTGTTACCCCAGTGTAATGGCATTGTATTTTTGTGTCACGCACTAACATGCACATATAAATACATATGCACATATGTAATACCAAATGCGATTTCATTCATTTACAAATATGTAAGATCACTGTATCTGTCCTGTAAAGTATCATTACTGACAAGTTGGTTATGATGATTTTTCTAACGTGTGGATTTGTTGTTGCGATCTATGGAAATTTGTGAGTTGACAATATAATATTTATTTATAGTACCTAGTAGAAAAATGGTTATGTGTTGATTAAATATAGTATAATACTAACACTCAGTGATAATTATTTAGGATCCAAATGAAAGATGCAAGTTTCTATTTTTAATAGCACACTACCTTGCATGTATTAATATAGTAACGATACATTACGTTAACGCAGCTTTGATATATTGTAGGTTGCTCTCCCCTGTTGATATTTTTGGCAGACACCTCAGTTAGGCTCTCAACCTATTCCTCCAGATTGACTAAGCCTTCACCATTTGTATACAAGATTAATAAAAATACAAAGTGACCATTAACATTATATGTACAAATGTTAATATGTTATTAAATTACATGTATTTGTGATCAGGTGTGGTTAATCTAAATACAGCTATGCTTATGATGATACAGTATATCCTATTTCAGATCATGATTAGTAACATTGCTGTCACGCAAGAGTGTTATCACATGTAAATATCTGCCTGGTGGAGTGAGTGGTCAGGTGATGTTAGGTGACATAAGCCCCATGAACCTTTGTCCATAAAGATCCTTGGTGCTTATGTCCAGTTGTACTTCTTCTAGTGTCCACTGGAGTGGGATACTGGTTGATAGACATGCAGTTACTACGTCACTGACCATAAGAAATAACTAAGATCAGTCAGTGTATTTGCACTGTAAATTATCACGTGTGACAAGTTGGTAATGATGATTTTGTAACTTGTGGAGTTTTTTCCACTGTATTTGGTATTGAAATAAATGTGTCAGTTGCCAAATAATGTTCATCTAGATATGACCTGACACAAAAGTGTGGCAAGTGGTGAATAAATATTGTATAGCACTGAATAAAATAGGAGCATATTATTTAGTATTCAAATCTGAAGAAAATAGGGGCATATAATTTAGTATTCAAATGTAAAGTGCAGCAATGTTCTTTGTATGTTGGCACACTACCTAGTAAGTAACATAACCTCTTATATAGAGAAGCCCAGAGCACATTTTTCTTCTAAGTTACCTAAACATAATTTTTATATAATTATGGAATAATCTTGATAATAAGATGCAAAACATAAAAACCACATATAAATTCAAATCGCTATTATCCAGTCAATATCTAGACAACTATCTTAGCCACGTGCATTGCCTAAATCCCAGATGTGTGGAGTGCAATTAAATATCTGTTTACTTTTATGTGTGTCTTGATTCATGCAAAATTCTAATAATTGCTATCTACCAGTGATTTTCTACAATAATTCGGGTTTTTTCTCCATTGCCACATACAGACGATTTGTCATGATAATCATCATATACTTACATAGATGTACAGATATTATGAAGTTGGATCACAGGAAGACGGCATATAACGTGTCATGTGACCACCATGCAACACAAGTTTGTTTATACTGTTATCTGGTAGGTTGTTATGGTTGTTGTTATTATTGTTGCAAAATAAATTTTATTTCATTTGATTTGAATATGAATGTTGTGGCTCAGTCAGTGAATGTTTCATTGTTTGATACATTGTAGCGGTTTGATCCCTGGATTTTACAATGAATTCACACGCATGTTTGGGTAAGCTTTCAATTCAAGATCCTCAATATTATACATGTATTTTAAACACACTACGTTAACAATGGAATTTTTTCTTCAGTTACAGTGTTATCACAACCAAATTAATCCAGCCTTCACATGACCTATTAAAAATGTGTATGTACAAATGTTCACAATAATTAGTAAGTTAAGCTGTGAACAGCTGGCTGTGGTACATCTATATAAAACTGTGTTCCTCATAAACGACATCCTAGCTGTTACTGTTCTGGTTCATAGCATTGTTGTTTAGCATGAACACTGCAACTTATCAATGTGTGACTGGTGGAGGGGGCATACAGTGTTAGGTGACATTGTGATAGTCGAAATATTATGCAGATGAAATCCAAACAAAATTAGCCTATATATGTCTGTAAATAAATGGTGCTTTGATCCGGTTGTAAGCGTTAAGATTGGAACTGTTTGTGGCAAGAGTGATTCTTACTCTTATGCACAGTAAATAGCTGTCATTTAGCTTGTTTCAGCTACCACCATACATGTTGTTATATGTACATATATTACTACTTTCAGCTACGCGCTCAACCATTTTGACGATGACTGTTATCTGTGGGCCATGGCAGCCCTCTTGTCCAGTCAGGCAGCGATGCGGAATTGAGGTGTGCATACAAATCTGTATATCACCATATTGATGTTTTCATGTCTGACAAAATACATTTTGACCCCATTCTATAAATCAAACATTGTGGCAGTGTTTACATAGTTGCAAACCCTTGTATGTCAAATTCTTTTTAAATAGCCATTTAGACGGCCTGAAATTTTATTTTTGGAGCTATGTTTTTGGCTTTCATCTGTTATACCAGTTAATACCTGTCAAATTGCTTAGGCAGTGCTTATAAACTGTGTAAAAGGAAATTTTCTGAGAAACGTTTACAGGGGGAATCTTCCATTTTCTTTCCCAAAACCGTGTCAAAGCACTGCTTGAACATTACAAATATACTCGTATTTTACTAAACGTGGATGGTTCTACATTTTCCCATAGGCATAATTTAATACATTTGAATTTTTTTTTTTATTTAATTGTTACTCAAGATAATTAGTAACAACAGAAAAGATGGCAACAGTGTGCAACATGGTGGAGACTGCACATAATAATAACAGTTGCTAAAGGTCAAAACTGATATGTTGGTCATGTTATTAAATGTGACAACCTATCCGAAAATCTGTGTTTGCTTGCAGGTGACCTTGCTCACACCAGGACGGCCCCAGGCTTTGTGTAGATGTGTGGAGATGCTCATTTCAACAACTGATGCAGTAAACATTGAGTGACTTGGTCCACAGCATGTCTTCACATACATGTAAAATGAAGATAACCGTGAATGCATGTGTCAGTAATGTGTCAATAAATAAATAACCTCTATATATATATATATATATATATATATATATATATATATATATATATATATATATATATATATAGTATGTTACTTATACAGTATATATATATATATATATATCTATATAGTCATTGTACACTTTACATAGTATCCAAATGGTATTGAGAAATGTGTAACTTCAATGCATAGCGTGATACTCTTTACCTTATGACCTGTTGTGAACTGATAGGTTTGTTGTCTGATTATGGCATCAAATATTATGCTGTGAGTAATCTACAAGTGTATAGACTCATTCTTTGTTGCACTGCATATGTGTTTGTTGTCAGCTTATCATTATGTGCACATGTGATTGCAAACGTCATGTGCAGTTCTTTTATGTTTGCTGGAAACTAATTGCAAGACTTACTGTCGTGCAATGGTTCGATCACAACTGTCACATACCACTTCCTCTAGCACCTGCAGTTTCATAAATACAAGTAACCGTACACAACGATGAACAACTATAGTTATGATTTGAGAGATATTCAACCACAAAGCATAGACTCTGTATTTATACAGTGGGGGGAGCCCCAATATTTTGTGAACTAATTTGTTGTGATTTGTGCTACTGTCTTGTTGGGTGTCAAAGGCAGTGCAGTTGGACGCTTCAGAAACCTCTGCCACAAACCCCTCCCTTCATCCGAGTTGCAGTGTGATCAAAACAAATTTATAATCCTAGCTCCTTATCACAACGAATTCATTTAACAATGCCTCGCAAACCACAATATATTTCCAATAATTCCACCCTGTTAAAGCACAAAAATACCCAACACTACCGCACTTCAAATGCCAAAAAACACTACCTACCCCGCCCGACATCAGTGAATTGCCGAGGCTCAGTCTGCATGTGGCATACTCCCTCAGTATTCATGACATTCCCATGCGAGGGCTAACCAGTGGGTACTGTCAAGCATTATTTACTGTAGAGTGGGCACAGCATCCAGCAGAATGTCATTGTCATTTTAGAGGCATATATGACTTGTCACGTACTGACAGAGATGTGTTGTCAGTCGTTGAATGTATGAGTTGACATGTAGTCTACTGTATATGAAAGCACATGTAGTCTATACAGTACTTTGTATTGCACACTGTTATCACCCCATGTGTAAGTCGAGGCAGAATGCCTATATTTTGTATGATTTGACGTTTCGGCCCGTCAGCTACGGGCCTTGTTCACATACTGGTGTCACGTGTGTTGGCTCAAAATGCCTATAGTTTGTGTTTTGGATGCTGAGAAAATGGTCCTTTAGGTAGCATCTGTGTATTACGGATAATCTAGATCAATTCATTCTGTACATTCCTTATACAGTGTGTGCACTGACATTTTAAATCAATATAGCTTTCGAGAAAGAAGTTGCCATTTTAGGAGAAATCTTACCATGTGTATATAACCCACCATAAAACCTCATAATGTGTCGTCTTGAATGTTAGAATAGTTTTTCTGATATTTTAAATGCAATCAGTACATTTAGACTACTATATAACACTACTACTATGATCTGGGTATTTGTTTTGTGAGTGCTGCATACGTTTTTTGTAATGCTTTTTTCCCACAGATGTATGGAATTCTACTTTTATAAGCACGCTTTTAAGCAGTTTTGAACGTTGGATGGGTGCATACTGGATGGTTTGTTTCTGGATGCTGCACCAAACTTAAACCAGACAGATATGACGACATGAGCTCCATCTGGCTATCTCGATATTTCAGTTTTCGAGGTTTGTAGCTAGATCGACTCGGATGGCGTTATGCCCCATAGAGGGTTTTCACTGATCAATACGTAACATTTGAATGTTTTCACTCCATGTAGTTATGGTATCAAATTAGATTTAGTAAGTGGCAATTCTTTTAGCTTGTTGCATGTCATTTGTATATCCTTATCATGTATAAGCTTGGCATCAACTGACCAATGAACAAGTGTTTCACTCCATCTACTAGATGATGTATGTTGATGAATATGTAACCACACTAGTTGTTAAATGATCACTATTACACTTTTTTCACTGCAGATACAATTCTATGTTATCAAATATGCTGGCTACTTCCACATATATCATGCTGCCTTGTAAGTGTGTTTCGAAGGTGTGTTGCTGGAGCACTTTGCAGGAGTTAATGTTGGGTGTGAAATCGTCATATGGCCTATCGTGATCATGCAGGGTTTTGCCACACGTCACACAATGTGTATGTCCTCTGCCTTACGTGTGTGAGCGGTGACAGAGCTTTCAGAGATGGCGGCTCTGTGAGGACTATTTTTGTTTGAGGATTTCTCCTAATCTGCTGTTGCCAAACGATAAGTTGTCAGTTAACAAGTTAGTAGACTCAGATAAAATTAATATATCTTGTATCACATACATGCGTTTTGTCAGCTGATCATTATGTAACATTTCCATGTTTTGTCTCCACATTATTATGGTATCAAATTAGATTTAGTAAGTTCACATATGTTAGCTCATAACACGTCACTGTGTACTGTATCACATACAAGCTTGGCATCAACTGATCAAAGTACATTTTTTCACTCCATGTACAAGATGATGTGCATTGATGAATGCAAACAGATTAGTTTTCAAATGAGCACTATATTTATTTTCACTACAGATAGAATCTAACAATGTTTAGGGTATTTAGTATGTACCGGATGTATTAGAAGTCAGTGTATTTAATCTCACATACATGTGCGGTGTGTGCTTGTTAGTTCATGATTATGCAATGTTTGGCATCAAACAAGATCATGTTTGTTGTCGAATGTACGTGATGTAACCATGGTGTATATCCCTGTATATTGTATTACAGACTACACTGTCACGATAACAAACAAAGTGATTGATGCAAACTCTACGTAAATTATGTATTTTTCACCATTTTATTATACACGTGTACCTAGTATAATATATGACAAGATTTTATAATGGTAATGTTGTAGTGTGTGCTATGCACGTGTGGAGGCGATGTGCCCAAGCCTACTGTATCCGCTTTGCACTGATGACAGACGAGTGAACTGAACAGTTGTTTTGTTTACAACTTGCACTTGATCAAAAAAAATCATTGAAAAATAAACTGTTGACAGTTTGATACGTTTGTTGTGGTGTGAATTGTTACATATAGGACAAATGGTACAACGGTCAAATATAAGCTTTCAAAATATGAATTAGTTTAAAGGGAACCAAAAGGGAAATATTAAGTGCTATGCACGTGAAAGAGCTAATACAAAGCAAACCATTCTGAACGGTAATCACATTTTTAACGTCAGTGGTTTATTAGTAAAATAATT
>JAODUO010002521.1:0-5000 GCA_025642075.2 Ridgeia piscesae
AATGGGAAACAAATTTAGATTACTGACGGTAACAAAAAATTACCGATATAGGAAGATCGCTTTGATCACTCAACAAAATTCAAAATAAT
The DNA here is from genome assembly GCA_025642075.2 of Ridgeia piscesae. Lineage (NCBI taxonomy): Eukaryota > Metazoa > Annelida > Polychaeta > Sabellida > Siboglinidae > Ridgeia > Ridgeia piscesae. Next base: position 90 of record JAODUO010002521.1, read on the forward strand.
TAATGTGGCAGTATTGTTAAGGTCATATCGAAAACAATGTGTATGAAGTAAAAATAGATACAACAGTTGCTACAACTAACTAAAGGAAACACATGTAAATCAGACAAAATAACATTTAACAATAACAGATTTATATAAACAATATTTTTTATGACATGCAGTACACAATCGCATTCCTATAAATGAATGAATTATCTGTATACTTGTAAATATTTAATGTGAATAAAATACAATTTACTACTTAATTTGTCCGCGCTAATTTTAACAGTATATGCTATTCGCTAATATAAAAAGCGATTTCCTTAAAAAGGTTGTTTGCTATTGAATATATATTTCTTTTATAAAATTGATTTTGTAGTCTGGGAAGAAACCCGCGACCGCGGCTAAAATATACACACATAACTAGTTTCTTGAAGACAAATGTTTATAATAATCTTAAAAGTGTATTAAATAAAACAAGTCTCTAACTACATATTCATACCCATAGCTTAGTAAATGTTGTGCATGGTCGTAGCTCTCTATATTACACTGGAGTGTGAAGCTCATCAAATAACATATTTACTGTTACTGGTTACCCTGATAGCAATCAACTTTCGGTACTCACTGTTGTTGCCGCTGTAGATTTCCACCGCAGTATGTCGAATATCCCTCCGAGGTCCACCTGCCACCAAGCGTTTTTCCTTGACCACGGTCCGGCAGTGCGCAGTGTTCGTGAGATCGCCACTGGTCAACGTTACCATCCACGGCTCTGTCTGCTGGGAACTTGTCACCCCACGCAAATCATGGCTAGTTTTTTGAGCAATTTCCTGAACAAAACACATAGTATATAAAAACGATATTATTATATTCACACACAAATTTCCCCCATAACAAAAACCGTAGCTATCCCCATCAACTCCTTTTTCCCCTCCATTTCCCATTTCCACTGATATACCTGACCCCCTAACAACCTAACATATACATATAATATATATATAAATATATATATATATATATATATATATATATATATAATTTGTGTGTGTTTTTGTGTCGCCTATCTGACAGGCCGGTCCGCTCCAGCGGTGGTCACTCGGGTGTCCGTCCACACATCGTCCGTCGTCGAGACAGTCGCCGGTGGTTGTGTTGCAGCCTTTGGTACATCTGCAGGGGAAGATGCACGAGTCCTGACTGGCCGACGAACTGGCGAATCTACATCGGGCACCTGCAGGACAGGAAAGCTATAAGTGTGTGCGTGTGCATGTCTTGGGTGTCTTGCGTAACGCGTGTGTTCCTGCATATCAAGGAGTTCTATCATAGATCAGATAACAATTTTGTTCCTTCACAGGTTTTGACGTCATGTGTAAATCTGGTAGCCCCAATGACAAATGTTAAACTTGCATACTGATTCAACGATCGAAAATAAAGACAAACGTCAGAATATATTTTCGACGTAACAGTTCCTATACAACGGTCACCTGTAGACAGCTGACGGGATACGTTCCAGACGTTGCTGTTATTAAACAATCACATACACCAATGATAAACGTTTCGCAGGAGTGTAAAGCATTTGTACTTCAATATGACGTTTTGAATCATTGAGCATTAATAAGACATTTCGTCAGTGGATGTCCGGAAAGGGAGAGGGCATGCGAAAGGGTAATTAGTTTGCCAGTGGTGCAGTGTGGCACCTGCGGGACAGTCAATACGAAACTAGTGTGCAGTCATCCACGCATGCATACGGTCGCTAGTTACATCGGTGACAACCAACAATACCCATGTCTGATCGTAAGGTGATCAATTATGTCGCTGCTCATACGGTATGCGGAAATCATATGTGGCTGTCACCCGGTCAGCTGACGATAATAATATTATCGTCACCTGACATACGATTGGCTGAAATGTGTTTATATTATAAACACATCCAACCGTGGCTGGTGTTAAAATGTTTAAGATGCGAAATGGTCATATATTGGGATACCGACCAATCGTGTATCCGTCTTTAAGTTGAGGCGGGTATTGCGTTGTTCTCACAGCTGGCGCAGTCGCGAGTGGCGAAGTCAAGTATTAGTTTGATTCATCTATCTTCCGCACATAGCCTAGTGGTGTGCCACGGCTAGTTTTGTTTGGCAAACTTTAAAGATGATTTGGGCGAATGTTTATCTGTCTTTAAGTGAGGGACGTATTTGCGCTGTTCTGTTGTTGTCACGGGTCATTGGCGAAGCCATTTACTAGTCCGATTCAGGTAACTTCTGCAATGTGTGGACGTGATCCTGTGTCTGTGCTTGCGCGTGCGTCTAAGTATGAGCATGCACGCTTATTTGTGTGTATTTCGTGTGTGTGCGTGTGTTAGTGTGATCGCGTGTTTTCTAGATTATTTTGATATTATTTACCTAGACAAAATGTGAATTCAACATTTCACGGAGTTCTATATGTGACACTTTTTCTCTTCAAAGTTATTCACGTCATTGGTAAACATGGTAATATTAAACAAAAGTTTAAAATACGTACCGATTCATAATGTTATCAAAAACGAGATAAACGTGAGACATCTTCGAGGTAACAGGTCTTGAAGTTATCCTCTCTCTCGCTGTTGTCCATCGCACCCGATGATGACATAAGTGTAGGGTATTGTCCATGTGCTTAGCTCGTCAATGAGATATTATATCTGAGCTGAAAAGCCTCTTCCGCAGTTGACACAGAAGATGATAGGGGCAGAAGCATCCTTTGAGAATAGCCTGCGTCCACTGTTGTCGATCTTGTACAAGAGCCTACCATGTGTCTAATGCGATGTTTATAGCCTTTAGGTGTCGCAGCCGTTGTCCACTATGCCGACGTAAAACCCTCGGATTAATTCCCCATAGAACATTGCCTTTGGGAGACTGCTGTCATTCGTACGTATGATATGTCCAGTGCAATGGAGTTGAGAAGCCGTTAGAGTGGCTTTTATGCTAGGCATATTAGCCCGTCTCAAGACTTCAACATTTGGAATGTGGTCTTTCCATGAGATCCGCAGGATTTGTCGTATATGTCGGAGATGCACTAGGGACAGTTTTCTAAAGTGGCGTTGTTAGATAGTGTATGTCTCGCTGAGTACAGTAGCGTTGGAAGCACTTTAATGCAATTTTCAAAGCATCTTTTAACAGTTGTGGTAGTTCTTTTGCTGTTCAACAAATGCGGTAGAAATTCAGCAGTTGAGCATGAAGAACTGTACATTTATATTTATAGTTTTCAGCAGGTATGCCGTCTAGTTTTCCTGATTGTATTGACTTGATGGCAACTAAAATTTCCTCTAATGTTGGTTAGTTTGTCATGTCTTCCTGGACTGAGTATTGATGTACTGACGCAAGTGCTTCTTCTCAGTCATGCTAGTGACGGCTGAAGACTCGTCGTGCAGACACGTCTAGTACAAGGCAACGGTCAAGGCAACGGCCAGCAACGAGTTTTTACAACATGTTGTTGTAAAAACTCCAAAATCACATACACCTGTGACAACAACTTCCCATACGTATAACTCATTTGTACTTAAGCTTATCGTTTTGAATTATAGACTATTAATACGACATGTCGTCAGTGCATATCTAGGATGTCCTGAAAAGGGGAGCAATGCATTATTTAAAAAATATACTTCTTTAGACACAATAGGGCCATAGCTCAGTGCTTCCCTAAACACACCACTTCATTCTGTTGTGTTCCCGCTATAAGAAGTATTCGCCTACGTTTCGGTTACTTTATCAAGCACTTGTTCGTATGGATGGTAAGCGACAAACCAATCAGTAGACAATAATTATCGGTAACTCTTTTATGATGACTGCCAAAGCAGACGAACGAAATAACGGTAATTTTCTTTGGCTGCAATGTTCCACCTAAGCACCGCCGACTGCCTGAGAAACAACGCAACGACTGCAGAGAGAACATGACTAAGCGACTGGCAACGTCAATAGGCCTAAGCATGTCTGCCATATCACAATGTTATTGATCAAATCATACTAGCTGTCGATAACAGAGCGACCACTGACCAGCCGTGCAACACAGTACATGACCCACTGTGTGGAACGACACCATGCAGCTGACTCTATCGCCATGCTCGAGTGAACACAGTTCACTGTGTCCGACGTGCAAGGCCTCACTGTGGTGACCGGTCATTTCCGAGACTTTTTGTGTGTGTGTGTGTGTGTGTGTGTGGTGGGGTGTGTGTGTGTGTGTGTGTGTGTGTGTGTGTTGTGTTTTGTATGTGTGTATGTGTGATTGTTATGTGATGTGTAGTATGTGTGTATGTGATGTTTTTGTATATGTATATATTTTATATATACATTTTACACAAACACATCCCACACAACACAAACACAATAGATATAGTATATTATGTATTATGTAATTATACCCCCCCCCCCGGGGTGTGGGGTTTCGTGTGCGATGTGTGCGGGGCGTGTGCTGTGTGCGTGTGCGTGTGCGTGCTGTGCGTGTGCGTGTGCGCGTGCGTGTGCGTGCGTGTGCGTGTGCGGTGCTGTGCGTGCGTGTGCGTGTGCGTGCGTGCGTAGTGCGTGTGTGTGCGGTGTGTGTTACTTGCATAATGCGTGAGCGTGGTGGTCGTGGCGTGTTGTGCTAGTGTGTGCGTGTGCGGCGTGCGTGTGCGTGGCGTGTGCGTGTGCTGCGTGTGTGCGTCGTGCGTGCGGCGTGTGCGTGCTGGCTGTGTGTGTGTCGTGCGTGTCGTGGCGGTGCGGTGCGTGGTGCGTAGTGGTCGCGTGCGGAAGGGGTGCTGCGTTGCGGCGGGCAGAAGGGTGGCAGGTGGCGCGGCGGCGGCAGAGGCAAGGTAGGAAAGGTCAAGGGCGTGTGCGTGGGCAGGCAAGTGTTGCGTGAGCATGATGCGCGGCAAGTGCGCTGCGCGTGCTGTGCGTGCGCGCGAGGCGTGTGCGTGCGTGGCGGTGCGTG
>JAODUO010002521.1:7500-24147 GCA_025642075.2 Ridgeia piscesae
TGAGGCCTTGCACGTCGGACACAGTGAACTGTGTTCACTCGAGCATGGCGATAGAGTCAGCTGCATGGTGTCGTTCCACACAGTGGGTCATGTACTGTGTTGCACGGCTGGTCAGTGGTCGCTCTGTTATCGACAGCTAGTATGATTTGATCAATAACATTGTGATATGGCAGACATGCTTAGGCCCATTGACGTTGCCAGTCGCTTAGTCATGTACTCTCTGCAGTCGTTGCGTTGTTTCTCAGGCAGTCGGCGGTGCTTAGGTGGAACATTGCAGCCAAAGAAAATTACCGTTATTTCGTTCGTCTGCTTTGGCAGTCATCATAAAAGAGTTACCGATAATTATTGTCTACTGATTGGTTTGTCGCTTACCATCCATACGAACAAGTGCTTGATAAAGTAACCGAAACGTAGGCGAATACTTCTTATAGCGGGAACACAACAGAATGAAGTGGTGTGTTTAGGGAAGCACTGAGCTATGGCCCTATTTTGTCTAAAGAAGTATATTTTTTAAATAATGCATTGCTCCCCTTTTCAGGACATCCTAGATATGCACTGACGACATGTCGTATTAATAGTCTATAATTCAAAACGATAAGCTTAAGTACAAATGAGTTATACGTATGGGAAGTTGTTGTCACAGGTGTATGTGATTTTGGAGTTTTTACAACAACATGTTGTAAAAACTCGTTGCTGGCCGTTGCCTTGACCGTTGCCTTGTACTAGACGTATCTGCACGACGAGTCTTCAGCCGTCACTAGCATGACTGAGAAGAAGCACTTGCGTCAGTACATCAATACTCAGTCCAGGAAGACATGACAAACTAACCAACATTAGAGGAAATTTTAGTTGCCATCAAGTCAATACAATCAGGAAAACTAGACGGCATACCTTCTGAAAACTATAAATATAAATGTACAGTTCTTCATGCTCAACTGCTGAATTTCTACCGCATTTGTTGAACAGCAAAAGAACTACCACAACTGTTAAAAGATGCTTTGAAAATTGCATTAAAGTGCTTCCAACGCTACTGTACTCAGCGGAGACATACACTATCTAACAACGCCACTTTAGAAAACTGTCCCTAGTGCATCTCCGACATATACGACAAATCCTGCGGATCTCATGGAAAGACCACATTCCAAATGTTGAAGTCTTGAGACGGGCTAATATGCCTAGCATAAAAGCCACTCTAACGGCTTCTCAACTCCATTGCACTGGACATATCATACGTACGAATGACAGCAGTCTCCCAAAGGCAATGTTCTATGGGGAATTAATCCGAGGGTTTTACGTCGGCATAGTGGACAACGGCTGCGACACCTAAAGGCTATAAACATCGCATTAGACACATGGTAGGCTCTTGTACAAGATCGACAACAGTGGACGCAGGCTATTCTCAAAGGATGCTTCTGCCCCTATCATCTTCTGTGTCAACTGCGGAAGAGGCTTTTCAGCTCAGATATAATATCTCATTGACGAGCTAAGCACATGGACAATACCCTACACTTATGTCATCATCGGGTGCGATGGACAACAGCGAGAGAGAGGATAACTTCAAGACCTGTTACCTCGAAGATGTCTCACGTTTATCTCGTTTTTGATAACATTATGAATCGGTACGTATTTTAAACTTTTGTTTAATATTACCATGTTTACCAATGACGTGAATAACTTTGAAGAGAAAAAGTGTCACATATAGAACTCCGTGAAATGTTGAATTCACATTTTGTCTAGGTAAATAATATCAAAATAATCTAGAAAACACGCGATCACACTAACACACGCACACACACGAAATACACACAAATAAGCGTGCATGCTCATACTTAGACGCACGCGCAAGCACAGACACAGGATCACGTCCACACATTGCAGAAGTTACCTGAATCGGACTAGTAAATGGCTTCGCCAATGACCCGTGACAACAACAGAACAGCGCAAATACGTCCCTCACTTAAAGACAGATAAACATTCGCCCAAATCATCTTTAAAGTTTGCCAAACAAAACTAGCCGTGGCACACCACTAGGCTATGTGCGGAAGATAGATGAATCAAACTAATACTTGACTTCGCCACTCGCGACTGCGCCAGCTGTGAGAACAACGCAATACCCGCCTCAACTTAAAGACGGATACACGATTGGTCGGTATCCCAATATATGACCATTTCGCATCTTAAACATTTTAACACCAGCCACGGTTGGATGTGTTTATAATATAAACACATTTCAGCCAATCGTATGTCAGGTGACGATAATATTATTATCGTCAGCTGACCGGGTGACAGCCACATATGATTTCCGCATACCGTATGAGCAGCGACATAATTGATCACCTTACGATCAGCCATGGGTATTGTTGGTTGTCACCGATGTAACTAGCGACCGTATGCATGCGTGGATGACTGCACACTAGTTTCGTATTGACTGTCCCGCAGGTGCCACACTGCACCACTGGCAAACTAATTACCCTTTCGCATGCCCTCTCCCTTTCCGGACATCCACTGACGAAATGTCTTATTAATGCTCAATGATTCAAAACGTCATATTGAAGTACAAATGCTTTACACTCCTGCGAAACGTTTATCATTGGTGTATGTGATTGTTTAATAACAGCAACGTCTTGAACGTATCCCGTCAGCTGTCTACAGGTGACCGTTGTATAGGAACTGTTACGTCGAAAATATATTCTGACGTTTGTCTTTATTTTCGATCGTTGAATCAGTATGCAAGTTTAACATTTGTCATTGGGGCTACCAGATTTACACATGACGTCAAAACCTGTGAAGGAACAAAATTGTTATCTGATCTATGATAGAACTCCTTGATATGCAGGAACACACGCGTTACGCAAGACACCCAAGACATGCACACGCACACACTTATAGCTTTCCTGTCCTGCAGGTGCCCGATGTAGATTCGCCAGTTCGTCGGCCAGTCAGGACTCGTGCATCTTCCCCTGCAGATGTACCAAAGGCTGCAACACAACCACCGGCGACTGTCTCGACGACGGACGATGTGTGGACGGACACCCGAGTGACCACCGCTGGAGCGGACCGGCTTGTCAGATAGGTTCGTGCACACACAAACACACACACACGCACGCACGCATGATATATATATATATATATATATATATATATATATATATATATATATATATATATGTATATGTATATGTATAGGTTGTTAGGTGGTCAGGTATATCAGTGGGAAATGGGAAATGGGAAATGGGAAAAGGTAGGTTGATGGGGATAGCGTACGGTTTTTGTTATGGGGGTAGTTGTGTGTGTGAATATAATAATATCCGTTTTTATATACTATGTGTTTTGTTCAGGAAATGTCGCCTACAGAAAAACTGCCAGCCAGGTGAGTTATGCGTGGGGTGACAAGTTCCCAGCAGACAGAGCCGTGGATGGTAACGTTGACCAGTGGCGATCTCACGAACACTGCGCACTGCCTGATCGTGGTCAAGGAAAAAACGCTTGGTGGCAGGTGGACCTCGGGGGGATATTCGACATACTGCGCGTGGAAATATACAGCGGCAACAACAGTGAGTACCGAAAGTTGATTTCTATCAGGTTAACCAGTAACAGTAAATATGTTATTTAATGAGCTTCACACTCCAGTGTATAGCTACGACCATGCACAACATTTACTAAGCTATGGGTATGAATATGTAGTTAGAGACTTGTTTTATTTAATACACTTTTAAGATTATTATAAACATTTGTCTTCAAGAAACTAGTTATGTGTGTATATTTTAGCCGCGGTCGCGGGTTTCTTCCCAGACTACAAAATAAATTTTATAAAAGAAATATATATTCAATAGCAAACAACCTTTTTAAGGAAATCGCTTTTTATATTAGCGAATAGCATATACTGTTAAAATTAGCGCGGACAAATTAAGTAGTAAATTGTATTTTATTCACATTAAATATTTACAAGTATACAGATAATTCATTCATTTATAGGAATGCGATTGTGTACTGCATGTCATAAAAAATATTGTTTATATAAATCTGTTATTGTTAAATGTTATTTTGTCTGATTTACATGTGTTTCCTTTAGTTAGTTGTAGCAACTGTTGTATCTATTTTTACTTCATACACATTGTTTTCGATATGACCTTAACAATACTGCCACATTAATTATTTTGAATTTTGTTGAGTGATCAAAGCGATCTTCCTATATCGGTAATTTTTTGTTACCGTCAGTAATCTAAATTTGTTTCCCATTCACCCCCTGATAAACTGCTAGGTAAATTTACTGCCAGGTTATATATAAACAAATATAAAAAAATATACCGTGACACTGTGCTTGTCAAATTATGGTGACAAGTGCTGTAAATTATATGTTCTTATGTTTGGGCTGGGGTTGTTCAGCCGCTTCACTCCCCCTTTAACAATACTGCTACGTTAATTATTTTGCATTTTTTTGAGGGATCAAAGCGATCTTCCTATATCGGTAGTTCTTTTTACCGGCAGTATTCTAAATTGTTTGCTGGCCATTCATCACTGCTGGGTATGTTCACTGCCAGGCTTTATATAATTAGACAGTCTTGATCATTGCATCAACACAAACAACTCACAAGGCACAGGCAGGAGAGAATGATTGCTGTGTGAACAAATGGTCCTTCGAAGCTTTCTGCAGCCACCATTCCTGTTCACACATGTGGCAATAAGGCAGGTCTCATTGGCAAGTGTCAACTGTCTGCCCCATTGCTTAAGCGAGACAATTTTTTATTATAATACAACATATAGTCAATATGGGGTTAATCGAGCTATAAAGGGGAGGGTTATCTAAGCATAATTGTTTTTAATAATGAAAATGTCTGCTGCTTTATCGAACAATTCTTCGTAGAGTCTTTGGGAGAGAATTGGGACAATTGGGCGTTGACTGGTAATATACTCTTAATTGTTAAGCCTTATTAATTAGGCATATGCAAATAGGTTTGAGAATAAATATCGTGTTTGTAATTTGTATATTAATATTTAAATTACGTAACATTAAGCTTTTCGTAGTTTGAATGCGACCACCAAACATTCGCATTGTCATTAGAATATGACAAAAAACATTCGCATTCACATAAATAGGCCTTCGCACTCGCATTCGAATAAAGTTATGCATTAACAAGCTTATGTATAATACCCACCATATTGTAATAGTGAACCCCAGCGGTAGTTCTTTACAATATGTCATATGCTAATGAAATGTGTCGTTCCAGAATGCAAGCCTCGGTACTTTGGCTGGCAATGCCAATTCGAGTGTCAATGTCGCGTCGGCGAGACGTGCAACGACGTCACAGGAAAATGTCCGTCTGACTGTCCAAATAAACTATGGGGCGTCGGTTGTTTGCTCAGTGAGTAGATGTAGTCAGTTACACGACGCTACAATATGTAGACTCCGTTACTCCTACCGGTTTAGTGCGTGCTTTAAATACTTACCAAAGTATAGGCAAATGTATAAAACAAATCATTTCTGACTGTTTTATCTTTCGCAATTATATTGAAACAAGTTCAAAATCACGGACTACCCACCAAATTGGTTTAATTCTCGGTCACCGTAGGTACCTGAGAGAAATAAATACATTTTCCTCGAAAAGGTTTGAACGTATTACATGTTTTCCTTAACAAATATGCCGTGTAATTCCGAAAGAATTCTCACCGGTGTTAACGACAAAAACCCACAAAATCCATGATGGCCATCAATGTATCGATTGTTTCATTTAAATGTAATCAATATATTATTATTATTGCAAACAGATAAGATGAAGACACGAATAGAATGTATTGTTGCATGCTATCTTGCATTGGGAATAAAACGTTTCTTTTTTAAACATACTGTTTAAAGGATATCGGTCATTTGAGTACAACACGAAAGTAGTCGCCACGGAAATGTGAATGTGCACTTATATCAAATCGTCGCATGCACATGATTAAACGTCTTTGTTTTATATGTTAAAAATGTAAGAAAAACGGGTATATTAGAATATGGAGAAATAATTGTTGTTTGTGCAATTATGTTTTAATTAATATGTTCGCTTATATGGTAATAGTTTATACTTACTGTGCCAATTATAATGTTATATAGTGCTATTATAAAGCAGTTTATATTGCATCTTTTTTACCTTGAGCAATTTGCAATGTCATATAACATGCATGTTCTGATGTATATATACTTGTTTACTGTGTACATTGGATTGAGCGTGATTGTATGACTCGCCCTAGACATTATAACGTAAGCGAATAAACGGGACACACTGAACCAAAACACACGATTTGGCATAGGTGTTTCTAGGACGATACTTTTGAGAGGGGGCTGACCGGTTTCAGTGTTCATTCTACGACCATTTAGAATTAATGCAAATGAGTAAATAACTCAAATTTGGGAAATGATATGCTGTAGTTGAAGTGATCTATTGTGCGGGTCACATATTGTATATAGTTAATTGGTGTGTTACGATGTGACTTATTGAATGGTATTTGAGTGCTATTTTTGTGTTGCGACCATCAAACATTCGCATAGCATTAAGCTTTTCGTAGTTCGAACGCGACCATTAAACATTCGCATTGTCATTCTAATATGACCACCAAACATTCGTATTCACATAAAGAGGTCAGATAAAGGTCAATTAGGTGCACTTTATATAAACATTGGTTTGCCTACATTCGTCCATGCATACTGCATACTGCGTTATTGTTGTTGTAGGCAGTGATAATTACTACAATGATCCAAGAGGGATAAACTACATGGGGAAATTAGCACACGCAACACACCATGAAAGTGGTGCGAGAACTCACGTACCTTGTATACCATGGATTGAGCAGATGAACCACAACACATTCCCCGATGGTGGTCGTACTGAAGCAGCGAACTACTGTCGCAACCCAGATAACTATACAAGCACCTGGTGCTACTATAACAGCAAACTGAATTGGGCATACTGCAAACTGGACAACATATGTATGTATGAAACTGTAGGTCACTGAGAATATCATGGAACAGCTAATACACTGGTCGTTATGACACATACCCATATATGGTCGTACCTTCGCTGGTAATTACAAATGCCAAAACGTTTAAATTACAGTTTGCAATGTGCTTAAAAGTCGCCGTAAATGCAAATGGGCCACAGTTGATAGAAACTCCTTTTTTTGAATTCAAGTCCATTTAAACTACTTTAAACGTTTTCTTGATCAGCTACTCACGCGTTAACAGCGCGACGATTTCAACTAATGTAGTAGCGAAACCCAAACACAATTTACAATATATATATATATATATATATATATATATATATATATATATATATATATATATATCAGGGTGGCCAAAAACAGTTTTTGTTTATTCACCCAAAGTTTATCGCATAGTGATACATTTATCCTAAAAGCCTATACACGTTTTGATTTATACAGACTCATCAGGTCCTAGAACAAATTCAACTTGACTGCCCAAACGGCAACTATGAGCAAATCTGGTAATTTGCATAAATACAAGACGGCCACTGGTCAGATCTAAAAAAAACACTTGAGAACCACTTGTCATAGAATTATATATAATTCCTTTTTGTAGGGGTATTTGGGTATGTATAATCCATTTTTGATGTTAAATGTTCTGTTCAATCAGATGCAGAAAATCAGTTATAGGTCAGAGTTGACCTTTCGGTGGTCAACAAATGGATATTGCTATGAAATTATATTTTTGTTAATTAATGATTATAAATGGATAATCTCGCAATATTTGACACTTTGTTTCAAAGAGCATTCAGTCATCATTTAAATTATTGATTTAAAACACATAGTCACACATGTTAAAAATAGTGTATAGTACAAGTATCGTTAATAACATTGCCAGTCATATTTCTCTGTGAGAGAATTTCTTGTATTAATTCAATTCAATTTACCTTAATGTCCTTGAAAAGGATAAACATCGTGCAACTCATCGTCGGTGGCTGCTATGCGTAGCTCACCGTAATATCGGTAATGTATCGATGCGTCTGTTGTTACCCTTACCAAAAATAGCATTCAAATACAAATCAAATACCATTGCGTTTTGAATGGTATTTGAATGATACTTGAATGGTCCTAGGGTGTGTTATGGCCAAGGGTATTTGAATGGTATTTTTAATTACCGTTGAGAGTACCCTGAGTCCTGCTGAAATATCATTGATACTGGATAGTATTAAACGGTAATCAGTAGTATACCACTGGCTCTTTTTTATAAGGGTAGCAGTATCGGGTTAAAGTTACGGTTTTGAGTAAATATAGGACTAGTTGAAGTTAGCTTAGGCTTATTTGGGGTTACGGTTACTGTAGTGTTAGCATAAACCAGGAATTTGTGAAGACCATTTATTTAGCGACGCCTGCGATACACTACCGATGTTACGGTAAGCGCCGAGCTCCGCTTAGCCGCTGTAGATCATGTCGAGTTTTTCGCGAGTTTGTTTTCTTAATTTTATCCTTTGCAGGAATGTAAATGATTTTAATGTGTAATCTGTTGTGTGTATATGTGCATAAGATATCTGAGGATAAGTTTGGCGACTGTAAGAAGTCGCCTTCATGGTTAGCTCAGAAAGTAAACAAAACGATCGATGCGTATGACCACGGTGTATTCTAATCGAATTTGAAGCTACTGAATATTCGTATTCGATTCGTATTTGAAATTCCGAGGATATTTGATTCGATATTCGATTCAAATGAAATTCCATATTCATCCCCTCCTTATTGTGTCTGTAGTAGCATGGCATGCACACCCTCGGCAATTGCGACATGACCTCATATCCATACGCCAAAGCCAAGATCAATGCGCTAAACACTTTGCTCAGTGTATTATAATCTTCACACTGTTCGTCAAGAAGAAGAAAAGGCCCAAAGTCAAAGCCCTGCCTCCGTCATCATCCAACCTGTTCCTGCACAAGCTGCAGGCCAATATGTAGGTCATGCTGTAGAAAGCGGCAGACCAGCGAGCCCCGCCTGACGAGTTAGCCGATATCACTCAGTTCGGCCAAGAGATCTGGGATGGCGTACCAGCTCCTGTTATTGCTTAGGCTGACCAAGATCTACCATACTTGTATGCTGTGATTCACTGTGAGTGTGGCGTGCAAGGCAAGATACGCAGCACTGAAATATGTGGCCACAATAAAGAATATTTTTCGTGCATATCATACAGCAACTGCTCTGACGAAGCCGGCTGCTGCAATACATACACCAACACAGAAGAGGCTTAGGCTGAAGAAGAGGAGGATATCCAAATGGAGAGTGCTGAAGAGAATGATTTGGATGATGAGAGGAAAAGGATGTACAGGAAAAGCATGGAGTGCACGATTACTTGGATGATGAATAGGTAAATTATTATTATGAAGATTATCGCGCGTTATCTGCACATATGACAGATGACATAAACCTCATGCTTATTGTGCAAAGCTTTTTTTATTGTTATAGATGATACCTTATAACATATCTATAATAACTTTCACACATAATTACTTAATGCAAGAATTCTCATCACATATAAATCTGAATGACAATATTAGTAATGCTATTTGCACTATCCACTATGTGTAACACGTGTGACTCCTTATTTCAAATAATTTAAATTATGATTTAGTATTGTTTTCTCATGAACAAAGGTGTCAAATGTGGTAACATTATCCATTTATGTTCATGAATAAATAAGAACATAATTATAGATACGCAAGTAGAATGCGGTATTGCACATATTTCAAGTGGTTCTAAAATATTTTTAAGATCTTGCCACTGGCAGTCTTGGATCCAAATTATCAGAATTGTTCGTCGGTGCAGTATGGGCAGTTAAGTTGAATTTGTTCTAGAACCTGATGAAGTCATATCAACCAAAACGTTCGTAGGATAGAACATTTATAAGTTGACTATTGAACATATGTGACTGTCAAACGAACACGTTCTTAAATATGCTATACATTTTGGGTGCATAGAGAGATTTCAATTGATTTGTCTGAAATGTTAACGCAGTTGTTTTTTCACCCAACCTCATCTTTTGTATCCCGTAATGTTCTCACCATGTGACATTTATTTCATTAATATATATATATATATATATATATATATATATATATATATATATATATATATATATATATATATATTAACAATAAGTAAATACCAGGGCAATCGTTATTATAATAGGTGACTGGAATGCAAAAATAGGTGCACTTGAACATTGGCGAATTACCATGTTACCTTGTTGCACAAAATCGAGGCCAACTTTTCGTGATAATTATTCATGATCACATTCCTCCAATTGTCGCCATCCTGTAATGCCGTGCTTAACAATCCTCGCTTCTAGTGGGCATGTTGACACCACCTCATCTAGCACCGATATAGTTGTTCGTTTCGCTCTCCATATGTATCCACAATACACGTATCATATTATGCAGGTATTACAGTACCTCAGGTACTGCAATACCTCAGGGAGGTTGACGCCCCTGCCGTGCAGAGGTGTAAACCAATGCCTTGTGGTACAGGTTCTTGACAGAACCAAAGGCTAAGGGAGCAAACCCTAACCAGAAAACCATGTCACTGTGGCAGCATGAAGGGCGGTTGATGTATGGAACTCCCAACATATCTCGACCAGCCGCTGCAGGGACAAATAGTCTGCGCCTGTCTTGACATGTTCCTGCCGGTGTGAGACCTCTATTTGTTCCCCGAGAGAGTGCCGCTAGTAACTTGCAAAAGCCAGCGGCACTTCAACACTTTTTGCTAGCAGCTTCCATGAAATGTACAACTGCACGAAATACTATACAGGATCGGCCGTCGCCCGGGTTACCAAGGACCGCGCTGCTCGACCTCATCTTCCGTCGACAGTAGAAGATCAGCTAGGAAGAAAAAGACAACTACTGACAATTGCACAATGGAACGTCAGGACTCTCCTCGACGGAGAAGGAGCTGACCGTCCAGAAAGAGGTTCGGCACTAGTAGCAATGGACCTTGCCAAATACAACATCGACATCGCCGCCCTATCTGAAACAAGGTTCTCAGCGTCTGGTAGTCTCAACGACTTGGAATATTCTTTCTTCTGGAGAGGCAAACCCAAAGGAGAAAGAAGGGAGGCCGGAGTGGGCTTTGCTATCAAAAAAGGATATCACCACAAAGCTGACAGAAATGCCACGGCCAGTAAGTGACAGAATCATGACGATGAGACTACCTATGAGCGAGGACAACTTTGCTACAATTATCAACGTGTACGCTCCTACAATGACAAACCCAAATTAATACAAGGAGGCTTGCTTTCTACAACCAACTGGCAAGTGTGCTCAGTGGCATCCCTCGTACAGATAAGCTACTGCTAATAGGAGACTTCAATGCGAGGATAGGAAGAGAAAATGACAAGTGGCCCTTGGTCATGGGCAAACATGGGATTGGGAAATGCAACTCGAATGGCGAGCTTCTACCTCTCTGTGCTCTGAGGTCCAACTGATAGTGAAGAACACCATGTTCAAGCAGAAGGATGAACGCAAGACCACCTGGATGCATCCTCGTTCCAGACACTGACATATGATCGACTTCATCATCCGAGGTGTCGGGATAAGATAGACATCCACAGTATCCGAGCCGTGCACAACACTGCAAAACTAACTACCGTCAGTCATAGGGAGAGTTTTGAGCAGGAGATGGACAGTGCTCTCGCCAAAGGCAGGACAAGGAAAACTCAACACCAGACGAGGAATGAGCAATTCTGCAGCAGGTCGTATACAGCACAGCCAAGACATATCTTGACAAGCTAGACAGAAAACACCAGGACTGGTTCGACCCCAACGACCACGAGCTACGGACTCTTATGACCAGAAGAGACCAAGCCCACCACAGAGTGTTTCAAACCAGGAGCACTAGATCCACCACTGCAGCATATAAAGATTCCTGCAAACTGCTACAAAAACGCACCTGTGCACTGAAGTCAGTGAGAAAGGAAGGCAGTGGAGCTGCAGAGAGCTGCTGACAGAAACGACGTGAAGGGCTTCTAAAATGGACTAAAGGAAGTGTGGGGACCCAAAAAGAAGGGACCTGTTCACCTGAAATCAACAGGTGGAATGGAGACCTTCTCTGACAGCAAGAGAATTGTAGCAAGATGAAGTGAACACTTCCAGAAGCTACCCAACGTCCCTGGCGACATAAATCACGAAGATTTGGACAACATCCCGCAGCGCTTTACCAAGACAAGCCTCAATGAGATTCCAACCATGGCTGTGATGGTTAGAGCAATCGCTTGCCTGAAAGATGGCAAAGCACCTGGACGAGATGGAATTCCTGCAGAAGTATGGCAGCACGGAGGAGACAAGCTGTTCAGCAGATTTGCACCAACTAATTACCAATGCCTGGGAGGTAGGTTCTGTACCACAATCATGGAAGGATGCCAGCATTGTAACCATTTACAAGAAAGGTGATCGAACAGACTGTGGGAACTATAGAGGAATCTCTCATCTTTCCATAGCAGGCAAGATCTTCGCCATGATCCTCCTCAACAAACTATCTACCCACATAGGTAGTTCCGGAGACACAATGTGGCTTCAGAGGTAACCGGATCACCGTGGATATGATATTTTGTCTCCGACAGTTACAAGAAAAGAGCATTGAGCAGGACCGACCATTGTTAAAGGCAAGATATACCGTGCAATCGTGCTGTCCACCCTCCTATATGGAGCCTGGGCCTCGACAGTGCACAGACGACAGGTGATAAAGCTGCATGCCTTCATGATGCGACGTCTGCGTTCGGTCATGAGGATAACCTGGATGGACAAAGTGACAAACAAGAAAATACTCTAACGGACAGGGCTGCTATCTATGGAAGATCTTCTGATCAGAAAGAATCTCCGGTGCATTGGACACCTCATGAGGATGTCACAAGACAGGCTACAAAAGCAGGTTCTCTACTCTCAACTGTCTTCTGGTCACAGAAAGAGAGGGCACCCTCGTCTCCGGTTCAAGGATACCATCAAGAAAAACCTGGAGCTGAGAGACATAAAGACCGACACATGGACATCACTCTTACAGCAGAGAGATAAATGGAGAGCATTAGTCAAGTGATGGAAGTCGTCTCTGTCGCATCGCGATGATGATGACGATGTTGACACGTCTCCAGCAACACATCTTGAAACTGTTGATTTTCTTTCTCTACGCCTTCCTAACAGTCCTGTATTATTTTCCATATATGCTAAAGCTATGGTCCAATAGAGCCTGATATACGATGGTCTACGATGGTAGATTCGTGGAGCATCGTGCAGCCTAGCCTGCGTCGACGTACGATTGTGTGGCCACAGAGGGTCATCGTAGGTTGGAAAATCATATTTTGGAATTTTAAAAAGATTGTCCACGATGGTCAACGTCGTAAATCAACATAAGACCGTCGTACGATGTCGTAGTCCGTCGTACGACCGTCATACGATGTCGTAAACCATCGTACGACCACGTAAGACAATCGTGGGCCAATCGCAGGAAGACGTTTTCGGGTATTCTCGACTAACATTGGAAGCTATGTCATATGATGGCGTGCATCGTCGTGTGATTGCAATAGTATAATATTTTATTATCTACCATCGTGGGCCATCGTAGCCTATCGTGTACCAACCCAGGCTCTATGTCTGTCATACGCACTCCCATATCGATCTCATTCGGTCCTGCTTTTCGTACGATAAACTCGCTAACAAGCAAAACAGATATGGAGGGAGGATGCATACATGTCTGACTCCTATTCAAATTGAGAAGAGTTATGTGTCTCTATATTAATTTCCTACGTTAGCTTGTTTATCTGTGGAAATGCTTCTCAGCAAATATATTAAATGTTCTGGTATTCCCATTTCATTTGTGACTGTCCACGCTGCTTTATTGTTAACAAAGTCGAATGTTTAGCAGTAGTCGAAGAAGAAGCACATGTATTCCCCTTTTTTATTTGTATTCCTACTTGCTTCCATTATCCACCTTACTTTTAATTTTCGGTTTATTGTTCCCTTTCTTTCCGAGAACCTGGATGCTTTACTGACATTTCTCTTTCCATGTATATTTCTAATCTATATTGAATTACTTTCAACAAGATTATACTGGAGTTAGATGTCAATGCAATTTTGCGTTTTATTTTGTAACAACCTTTTGCATTCCCTTTCTTTGGCAGCGAAATGTATACAGACTGATTCCGTCGTTTCGACCCTCTACACGCTCTCCATATATGGTTACATATTCTTGTCATCATTGTTACAGCCTCCCCCTCCACATCTTTGCCTAACTCTATGGGTATTTCATCATCGCCTGGTGACTTCCCACTTGCAAGTTCCTTGAAAGCACATATCACCTCGCTCTTCATCACTGCGGATCTGGATCTTTTTCGCCTGATTCATCTTTTGATTCTAATACTTCTGTTACATTTTAATTACAATTTCTTATTTTTTTCATTCGGTTCTTGACTTACTTTTCTCGCATTTCGCCTATAATTTGCTATCTCTGTGGTTTCCTTTGTCATCCACTTAGTTGTCTTCTCTTTCGAAGCTTTTGGAATATTGTTCTTTGCTTCTTCCCTGATTATAGCTTCCACTTCTTGTCACATTCGTTTGTTCTCAGCAAGTGATTTCAAGTCCAGCAAAACGTTTTTGTTTTACTTATATCCTGAATTAATCACCTATGTCTTGTATATTGTATATGGCAGCTCTTTCAAGCTTTTTCATTCACCTTAATGTGATTTTCAGCTCTCATACAAGCAGTTGGTGATCTGGTCCACAGTCTGCACCAGGGACTGTTTAGCTAAACAAGAGTGGGAGTATCGACTATGTCAGAATTAAAATAACTATCAGTTTGCTGTATCATCCGGACACAGTCATGCTAAGATCAATATTACACAAAGCCATAAAATATCTCTAAGCAAATTGGTAACATCATAATTTCTGAACGACAAACACGTAGACCATCAATAAGAACTGTGTCACAATTTAATTAACTTCGTGTAAAAAAGGTGTTACCGTGTTTGCCGCGAAATTTGGCAGGTTTTAAGTGAGAATAGCGTAGATTGTCAGCGTACTAAAGTAATACAGAAATTATGTGAGCTTCCAGTCAGTGCCGTATTCTACGAAAGGTGATACAGCATTCTAAACATATGTCCGGGTACGCATATTACCACCCATAATATTCAATCTATTTAATTTATTTAATTCTTAGAAACATCTCGCAACAAACACAAAAACACGTTGACAGCATCAAATGTATCACTGGGATAAAAGTGAATAATCTCTGTTTTGCTGATGGCATTGTCGGAAGTAGAGCAAACGCTGCACATGTATGGCTTGATAATGAACCCAGGAAACAACAAAATAATCACATATATTTGCCGCGACAAAAACACCATGATAAAAATAAATGAAGAATACATTGATCTAATAGATCATTCCAATAATTCGGCACTGGTGGTATTGAAGACTAATCGAGAAGTTGCGCTAATGAGGAACTAGCAGTTTGGATAAAGCAGGCAGCATTAGCTCTGGCGAAATAAAGACAAATATGGAATTACAACAAGATTATTGCTGCAACTCAGATCAACCCATTTAAGAGCTTAGTGGCTACTATGCGTATGGATGTGAAGTGATTAATTAGTGATTAATTTCCACATGTATTCCACAGACTGTGTCACTGGTCGATTTGACGTCAACTGTAAGAAGGAGTGTCACTGCAGTGGAGCGACAGAGGACTGTCAGAAGAAGAATGGCGGATGTCAGACTGAATGCGCACCGCACTTCCGAGGTTCCATTTGTCAAGGTGCGTAAGCTGTTGCATATTATCTTTTTATTACAAACCTTATTAAATGTATCTAAGGTGTGCTAAGCAAGTATTACTTTATGTATTTTGCGCTAAATACTGATACCTGTAATATTGTCTTAGTTGAGCACATGTAAAGCGTACATTTTCAAAGATGGTATTTATTTTAAATATTAAATATCATAATGCATAAGCAAATGTACCTTTCTGCTAGAATGAGCGGCTTTACGTAAGAACTTCTAAACGTTCAGTTACAGGAAGATGCAGCAAGATTTGTCTATGACACGAACTGTGTTTTATATATGTAACAACAGAACCTACGCTCGTAATTGTGTGTTTTAACTATACTATTATACTATTATGCTATCGATACTCTCTTCGGCTAATGACATTTCTTAAGTCCTCCTCGCATGGTTTGCGCATAAGGCCGCCACCAGAGATTCTTTGTTAGCTGTTTTACGTATTGGTAGTTAGTGTGCTGGTATCTCAGCGATATCAGGAGTTCTGCTATGTCGAAAATGGTCTGATAGTATTTTCAGTGGTGCGCTCATGTTGGCTTCATTGACTATGATGCTTTCTTCCTTTTCTTTCATTATTACACAATTGTTGCCGAACTTTCCACTAAGAGCATTTGTGATGATGCATAATGTCATGATGTCTTCTGGCTGCTTTATTTAGTCCTCTGCACGTTTACCCACATGAATTCTACCTGCCTTTGCCATTGTTCACCTCTCCATCAACCTGTTTGGATCTGCCCTTGAGGTGGTCATTAATCATCTGTGATCTGGATGATACTTTGGTTGTTTATGACGAGCGTTTCTTGAACAACTACGTTTGCATTATACCTGGATTGTTTCCCAGAAGAAAAGCAGT
>JAODUO010002522.1:0-19061 GCA_025642075.2 Ridgeia piscesae
TTATTAACGATGGTTTCAGAAAAAGCAACATATCATGAAATGACAACCTTTGTGAGAATAGAATTACATTGAACATACTGATCAAGCAAATATAGCCAATGAGCAATGAATTCTTATGCATGGCATTTAAATGGTAGTAGAATATTTTGTATATGGTATTTTATAATTTAATGGGAATAAAAACATTATTTTAAAAATTGGGGAGTTGTGTATGGGGAGCTTAAAGTTGAATTTGTGGTATGGTGTAAGCAGTAATTTGTTGTGTGTGATGTGTGGTGTGCTGTTGGTGTGTGTTGTGTGTGTGTGTGGGGTTGTGTGTGTATGGTGCTTTTATGTGTGTGTGTGTGATGTGTGTGTTCATGAGCTTGTGTCCTACATTTCCATTGGACATTGTCATGCAATAGGCATCCTTTACATCATATAAGACATTTCAACATTAAAGCATCGCAACTCAAAAAAAACCCAATTAAACAGCTTCACTCAGCTAACATTCTACGTCATCAAAAACCCCCAAATATTCCGAAACATAAACATTAATTCTCATCTCAGCATTCCAACTAAAAAATTGCTTATTTTAATTCATTAATTAATATATAATGCATTTAACTTAAACTAAGATTTTGTCCGTTTAAAACTTTTTAAAAATGTACAATTCCAAAATTTTTAGATAACAACTTGGGTTAAACATTTTCAAACTTACAATAATCCTTTTTACAAACTAATCTCACCTGATTTGCAATTATTGAAATTTTTTTATTTTTACCATTTTACCCTTTTAAAAAATAATTTTCAAATTAATTTTCCTTTCTAAATTTTACCCTATGCCAAAAACCCTTTTTTATTCCCTTTTTAATAATCTTTTTTTTAAACCTTTTTGCCTTTTAAACAAAATTAAATGTTATTTTAACTTAATTTTTATTAAATATTTATTATATAAGGCCAAAAAAAATTCAATACCTTATGGTATCTTTTCCACTTACAATGACATTTACTTAATTTATGGAAATGTAATTTAAAAAAATCCATATTATGCTAAACGCAATACAGCTTGGTTAAATGGAAATGATTTTACACCAACCATATTACCCAAAAAATGCATTGATTCCTATTTAAATAAATTCAAAAAATAATTTCCCTATAAATCCATATTTCTTTAAAATGGTGATTAGAATTAAACATGTAATGTAATTTTGCAATTTTCATGCCAACATGAATGTTCTTATCTCACGAGCTTACCCAAATGAAACAAGCATTAGTCACCTGTAACTGAATCCAGCATTTGATTTTGACAAGTGATGCTTAAAATGTAAGATAACAGTCATCCCTTATTGTCTATCTTGCATAATTTAAAAATAAAATGCTTTTACCCCCATAAACTACCATGGATTTAGGATTTAATGACAAATCCTTTAAATTATTATTATACATACTTGTTTTTGTATTGGCAAAAATGCAAAATGAAATGTTTGGGAATAAGATACATGTTTAAGCAAAAAAAATATACTATTCATTTAAATATTTGAATTGAGAAATTATTTTGTTTAATGCATCCCTTTTTGGGTGTAGTAGGAAATTTTCATTGACAAAGAATCACTAATTTTTCAATATCATTGAAAAAAGCAATCAAATTTGACAAACTCCATACTTTTTTTGTAAACTTTTAGCTTGAAACATTTGTGTGTGTTGTGTGTGTGTGTGTGTTGTGTGTGTTGTGTGGTGTGTGTGTGTGTGTGTGGTTTGTTTGGGTTTGTTTTTTTGTTTGGTGTTTTGGTTTTTGTGTTTGTGTTGTCTGGCTTTCTGAGTTTGGGTGTTATTGTGATTAATGCATTTCCCTTTGACAGCTTCCACTATAATGGTTCATGGAAACGTCAATCAAGAATCAGCATTAAGAAGACATTATCATTCTCCAGACCAACCAAATAAAGACCGAAACTTCTTTACTAAAGAGCATTACCTTATCGATGACACAATTATGTAGATAATATAATTTTATGCCTGTCTATTCTACAAATATTATTAAATCATTCTAAAATAACAGCTCTTTTTAATAAATAGCACCAATTTTTAATTCAAAATTAAAATTTTTGCCATTTTGAAAAATAAAAATTGGAATTCTTTTATAAAACTACATTGTTCAATTAAATTTTTAACTATTGAAAATTACATTAATTTAAATATTAATTTTTAAATTTAATTCTTAACACTATATTATAGGCAAAATATTTATCCTTAATCGGTATTTTCCATTAATTTACCTTATTTATTGAATATATATAAATATGGTGCACCAACGGTTGTGTATACTGCTGGATTGTCTGTGACCACTAACTGCAAGAAAATCACTTTGTGTACCTATTGAATAAATATAAAACAGTTGTACCCAAATCCATATATTAAGGACTTGAAATTAAAAACTTGCAATAATATACAACTTTCCTCTAAAAAATAATTTCCTGTACAAGACTCCAAAGAAAAAGTCAATAATCTTAACCTCATAATCCTGACTTGATTCCTTACAAAGTGAACAGTTAGGTAAGATAATACTATTCTCTTTCTGCTACTATTCTTTAAAATAATATTTAAAACCCCCCCATAAATTATCAGGCATCTTGAGTTTTAAACTTAAAACCTAAATATTTTATTACAACATAAATTGTGTCGTTTGAAAAGATAAATAAATTGGAATTGTTCTATTTATTAATTAGATTTTAAAAACACTATCATGACTAGAAACACTTGTGAAGTAGATTACATTTAGAAATAAACCTTATACTTGAAAAATAACATAATCATAATGTTTTCATAATCATTTATAGGAATATAAATTTCTACACAAACAGTGATATAATTGAAAAAACAAATTGATTTTTATATTTTCAGTGTTTCATTTATGGTTGGTGGTTTGTGTTGTTTTTTGTTTCCTTTGGCTTAGCATCGCATCACTAATGTGCACTACAGCAAACTCAAAAACAGCACTTCATTCCTCACATACCGCTACAAATAACAATGCCAATAAAAATTAAGCAGTCCCAAAAATTTTAAACAGTTTCTAATGTCAGATATATTGATTATGGTAAAACTGTTAAGCAATTTCCAATTTTAAAATTAATAATACTCATCAGATTTGATACATCACATACTTAAAAGCACATTCCTAAAAATAAGATTTTTATTTTAAAATACATTGAAATTTAATTTCACAAAAAAGTCTAAATCCACCATTTTTTTTTTTTTTATCTTTTGGGCATATTTTCGTTTCAACATGATTTGCATTGTAAAATAACAGTTTCACCACACTTAGATTCCAAATTCAAAAATAGAACTTTAATAAATTACAACTGCTCACCAATATCAATAAGTTAAAAGAACACTTTGTAATATAATATGTTAAAGTTAAATGTCTAAGTACATACCTGTCCCACATCTTACATATTATATTCCTACACTACAGGCTGAGATAAAATCTTTCGATTAATAATTTGTATTTAATCACAAGGATTTGTAACTTCAGTAAAAGACAATGATATATTAAAAAATTATATATTTAATAAAGCAACAAACATGCATAATTGTTTAATATGATATCAATTAATATTAAAAGACATTAAACTGCTAATTAGTAGCTACACATAAGAAAACAATTTTTGTGAATTTTGTTTTTTGTTTCGTTCACTGGTGTGTTGTTGTTGGTGGTTGGTGGTGGTTTTGTGTTTGGTGTTTGGGTTGTTGGTCACTGCTTCCTTTCGTCCATTTCCTAGCAATCAATAACCCCAAAATACTCAGCACTGGTACACAAAGCTATGAATACTACATAAGTCTCAAAAAAAAGATTAATGTTTATAGTCATTCAAATATGATAAAAATTTTTAGAGAATAAGATATTACATTGGAACCATATGTGTCAATGACAAGATAGTTCTTGGCATAGCAATATGCACATTGCTTATAACAACTGGCATTGAAATGGTAAGTAGACATACATTTTATTTCACTCATTGATCAAGCAGAAAATACAAGACCTAATAGGTATATTTCATATTATTAGCAATAGCTGTGTGGAGAATATGCAATTTGCTTTGTAAAATCTCATGCGTGCGTGAAAAGCAAAAAAAAAATCGTTGTGCTGTGTGATTGTGTGTGTGTGTGTGCATGCATGCGTGCGTGCATGTCCGTACTTTCACGCATATGTGTGTGCACATATACGCACGTGCACATTTCAATGCAACGCATCTGTACACTCAATATACAGCACAGCCCTTTTCAACACATGATCAACTTTCGAGACATACCCATACGCGGCCATACATGCGACCAAAATCGAGGAATGGCTGAGTTACCTGGCCTATGCAGTAAAGAGCATTACATCTGAGTCAGCATGCAGAGAACTCCAACAACACAAAAATAAGTCAGCATCCACATGAAATGACATCAGTCTCTTCACTACATACAGTCCAGAGCATTTACACCACTTAAAATAGTAAGTTTGACTTCAGGATTTCAATGTCAGGTTTAATAATTAATAGTCTTCAAATTGCTCATGGCTAAAGCTTATGCCTGATGCAGACAGTAACTCCTGTTTTTCCAACACAATGTCATTCAACTAATATAGTTGATACATGGCATCTTTGAGCTTTTCTAGACTAAACTAGACTAGAGTCAGCATGAATGAATCTGTTTTTCTACAAATAGCTGACAGATTTGTTCCCCTTGAAAATAACAATCTAGACCTATTTGGCTATATTATCACACTTTAATACGTACCAGTATGGAGGATACTAAAATTAACATGCATGTGCTAAATTGCTGAATAAAAATTCACTGCATAGAAAAAACCAACCATATAGGAATTTTAATTTTTAAAAATTTAAATTATTCTTTTGAAACCATATAATCATGAGAAGCAAAAAATCATGTCCTTAATTGATTTTTTACCAACTTTAATGCATGACCTTATTTTATGGGCAATATTGATAATAAAATAAATACCTTTATGGTCTACCAATAACGAAGTTGGTATAAGAGAGAAATTCTTGAACAACTTAACTCAAAAATCATGCTGCTGTTACCATATTGTAAATAAAAATATCAAAAAATAATGCACCAAACCAATATATGTCATTTTTTTTAAATGGGGTTTGAAAGTGAGGTAATTGTAATGTATGTATTCGCCCATTAGTGCACTTGCTCGACATGGTCATGTTGTTGTTCTCGGCTTCGGCCATTGGATCAAAGGCATGCCGTCACTCTTAAGCCTATATCCTGTGCACTTGATTTCCTTTGCACATCTAATGAAGCATTGTCATGAAAAGACAGCCTTTTCCTCTTTCATTCCTACCCATCTTGCATACTCTTTAACCAAAATCAAGTATAAAGTTACCCCCCCCCATAAAAATGACCATCCACATCTGAGGATTTGCTGACAAGAGCCTTACACCAAAAGTGATTATAATTAATGACATACTCTTGATTATCTAATTGGGCAATAACATTAAAAAATAAGTTGAATGGTTTATGTTCGGATTAAACTTAAGTGTGTTTCAAAAAAGCCAACTTATCTGACCAGACATAACCTTGTTTAAAAAAATTCATTGAACCATATGTTAATACAAGAGTTACTTTGCTGAAATAGCAATCAATAAAACTGTTAATGTAAATAGGACACATTTTTTCCTCTTGTAAAGAAAATACAAGACCTAATGGATATTTACATTTTATACTTTTTAAAAAGAGGAACATTATTTGGACAACTTGTACCACTCTGCGTCAACATATTGATAAAAATGACACCTACAAGGAATATACCAGAAAAAGGATTTTGTTTTTAACTTTAATTTGTTTTTGTAATTTTTGGGGGAAAAAATATGTTCCTTATTGGTATTTTTCGTTTAGTGCTTGTCTTTTTGGGTTTGTTTAATTCCTGTGTGTGCATGCTGGCTGTGCATCTGCATGGTATTCACCATATTTTGCAAAACATGCACATTTATCAATTGTAATAAAAATAACAACTAAACGATGTCACTTCCAAATACCCATATTGCTTTAAATGGCCAAAATCAGAAAAGTGAGGTACCTTGCAATGAATAAGACATTACACCATATGCATGCAGAACCCCAAACAAATCATTCACACACTTAAAGACATAGTTTCAAACAGTCCAGACATTCTACCCTTAAAATATAGTTGACTTGGATTTCATGCCAGTTTAAATAAGATTTCAATTGCAGGTAAAGCTTATTCCTTCAGACGTCTCCTTTTTTTTTCAACAATTCTTCCAAATAATATAGTTATAAATGCACCCCTAAATCTTTTCCAGCAAACTGAAGAGTAGATGAATAATGGCTTCTCAAAATAGCTGAAGATTTTTCCCCGTGAAAATATACAATTATAGCCCTATTTGGCATAAGTACATTAAACTTTTTCAGAAAGTGTCTTGTGGCGAATTAATTAACCAGTGTTTCAGAAAAAAGCAACCATATCATGAATTGACATAACATTTGGTGCAAAATAAGATATTACAGGAACCATACTGATCAATGACATGAAGTTACTTTGGATGACAATATACATTGCTGAGCCAACATGCATTAATGGTATTTTAATTTACATGACACTGCTATAGGGCAATAGTATATAAATAATATCTAGTGTGAAAGAAGACTTGGATTTGCAAGTGTGGCTAACCACCTTTAACTGCAGAAACATGCAACTGTGTGCAAAATGAAAAAAAACAGTTATGTCGTTGCATATGTGCTATTGTCGTTATGGGTTTGAAGTGTGGTCATTGTGATGTGTTTTCAGCCTTGTGCATGCTATAGATGTCTGTTCTGTATCTCGTGTACGCCAATATGCAAGCATGTCTCTGCATGCCGTAAAATCGGCATTGGTTCCTTACACTGACAGTAATGCAGTGTAACTGATATCCCATCATGTTCACCACTGACATATCCAACAAATATCAGCTACATGTGACCAAACAAATCTGACTCCGGCATCTAAGATTACACTGACATGCAGCCCAAACAATTAAATTCAGCATCCATTGATGCTATCTTCAATAGATCAAATAACATTAAATGTAGTTTCGATTCTAATGGTTTAATAAAAGAGTCTTCAAATTGCCCATGGCTAAACTTATGTGTGCAGACAGTAACTCTGTTTTTTTACCACACAATGTCATTCCAAACAATATAGTTACATGGCATGCATTGACTTTTCTAACAACTAGACTAGAGTCAGCATGAATACTGTTTTTCTCAAAATAGCTGACAGATTTTCCCCTGTGTAAAAGTATACAATTACTAGCAATATTTGGCATATATTAACATTTCTACAACTTTTTCACCTAACAGTACCATTGTGGACAAAATAATTTTTCACACACTCTGTAGCAGCAAATCATTGATAGCAAAAATGTGTGTGGTCTGTTTGTTTGTTTTATTTATTTGTTTGTCTTATATCATGGGGGTTGTTTTTCTGGTTTTTTCTTTACAGTGCGCATGTCCTATTTAGCATATGTTTAATAATCCTGCACATGCACGCACTGTACACTAATATACAGCAAGTTTTCACACAATAACTTCAGAATACCCTACTGCGCCATACATGTGAAAAATAAAAACAGTTACCTCCTATCATAAAATTCATATTCTTAAAATAAACAAAAAAGTAACAACTTGAAATGATATCTTTCACACCATAGGCATTCTCAACAATGTAAGTTTCTTATTTTAATTCAGGAATAATAAGAGTCTCAATTGCCATGCTAAGCTTATCCTGATCGCATACTCTGTTTTTTACAACACAAGTACAAACTTTAGTGAAATGCATGCTTTTCTTTTCAGCTCTACTAGTCTGAATATCTTTTCAAAAATAGCTAAGATTCCCCCCTAAAATTACATCAGCACCTTTGGATTTTAATTCAACTTTCCCTAAAGTGAATTTTGGACAAACTCATTTTAACTCTGTAGGCAATAGATGCAAAAATGCACTGATGGTTCTACCGATTAAGATTGATTTTTAAAAAACTTTGAACTAAATAACATGGGCAAAAAATAAGATTTAATTGGATTTTCCATTACAAGTGACTTGGCCTATTTTGGGAATTGTTATAAAATAATACTTTATGGTTAACACTGCATGACAGCTTGGATAATGCATAAGTTATTCTTAAGCAACATATAATTGAGAAAATATGCAAGTCTTTACATTTGTGAATAAAAATCAAACGTTCACCTACTAATAAATGCCATATTAAAAATGGGGCAGAAAAAGGTTTTTGTTGCTTTGGGCCTTGTGCACTGCTGCTGGTCTGTTGTGTTTCGGCTTGGCATATGGTGGCATGTCCGTACATTCTTAGCTGTCTAAATTTATGTTTGGACTTTCTTGCACAGCTGTGACGACATTGTCAGTGGTGAGATAACAGCTGACTTATCTCTCATTGTCTACTCAGTTACAACCTTTACAAATATCATACTTTAAGACCCACCCCATAACTCGCCATCCAGGCACCAAAAAGGATTTGCTGAAGTCCTGGCTCAAAGGATTATTATATCATGCAAACTCTAACTAATTGTCAATAAATGAAAAATAAGCTTAATGTCGAGTTCAAACTTAAATGTGTTTGAAAGCCCCTTCAGTTAATAATAGTGTCAAATGTCATGGAACATCTGTCAAAAATCTGTTTTTCCAACAAATGCATTCAAACAATGATTGAAATGGAGTGATCTTTTTACTATGACAAGCAGAAATAAACTTTTATTCAATTATGCAATTTGTGTGGAAAATATCAATTTGACAATTGGTATCATACTCACTTTCAACATATAGTACACTGACAAGCTACTGCAAATAATGACCAGCACAATATTGGTTGTGGGTTTAGTTTTTGGTTTGTTTTTTTTTTGGTTTGTTGTTTTTTGGGGGTTTGTCATCTTTTGGTTTTTCCTTTCATGCATGCTTTTATGCCAATTTAATAATTCCTATTGCGCACATTCAATGCACGCTTGTAATCATAAGAAGCCCTTTTACACCATATAATTCAGAATACCATACTGGCCATATGTGAAAAATCAAAGTAGTTACCTCCTAATAAGCATTATTTAATGGGGTCAGAAATAAAACACAAAAAATGTCAGCATCACAAAATACACTCTCAAAAATAGTCAAGATTCTAACCTAAAGAGTTACAGGATTAGTCAGGATCAGTACTTCAAGCCTGCTAAACTATGCCTTGGACTTCCTTTTTACCAACACATGTCATTAAATAAAGTGATATCTCTTTAGTCTTCTAGCTAAATAACTTAGCAAATAATCTGTTTAAAAGTACCACCCCTAAAAATCAATCTAGAATTTTGATAATCTTTCTAAACTTTTTAATACAGTGACATTTGGAAACTCTTTTCTGAGAGCAAAATGATTGAAATGTCTAGTGGGTTCTACCAGTATTAGAAGATTTTTAACCTTAATTTAGCCTTTTGAAAATAAATATATACAGGACCAAAATCAATGACCAATGTATTTTTCCATTACAATGCACTTGTCTTATTTTCAATATTGAAATTTTTTTTTTTTTTTTTTTTTTTTTTTTTTTTTTTTTTTTTTTTTTTTTTTTTTTTTTTTTTTTTTTTTTTTTTTTTTTTTTTTTTTTTTTTTTTTTTTTTTTTTTTTTTTTTTTTTTTTTTTTTTTTTTTTTTTTTTTTTTTTTTTTTTTTTTTTTTTTTTTTTTTTTTTTTTTTTTTTTTTTTTTTTTTTTTTTTTTTTTTTTTTTTTTTTTTTTTTTTTTTTTTTTTTTTTTTTTTTTTTTTTTTTTTTTTTTTTTTTTTTTTTTTTTTTTTTTGGGGGGGGGGGGGGGGGGGGGGGGGGGGGGGGGGGGGGGGGGGGGGGGGGGGGGGGGGGGGGGGGGGGGGGGGGGGGGGGGGGGGGGGGGGGGGGGGGGGGGGGGGGGGGGGGGGGGGGGGGGGGGGGGGGGGGGGGGGGGGGGGGGGGGGGGGGGGGTGTAAAAAATAAGCATTGGAATGGTTCTGTAGTGTTGCGGAATTAAGACTTAACATGGTGGTTTCAGAAAAAAGCCAACCATATCATGACCTATGACATAACACTTGTGAAAAAAAGATATTACATTGGAACCATACTGAGTCAATGACAATGATAGTTACTTTGGCCATGAGCAATATGCACATTGCTTATAACAACTGGCATTGAAATGGTAAGTAGGACATGTATTTTCTGCTTGATCAATGAGTGAAATAATAGGTATATTTCATATTATTAGCGATAGTGATAAAAAGGAGAGAACATATACAATTTTGACAACTTGGTGAGCCTCCATACTCACTGCGTTCAACACAGTTAGATAACGACTGACACAGCTACTCAAGGCAAATAATGACCAGACAAAACCAGTGTGTGTGTGTGTGTGTATGTGTGTGTGTGTGTGTGTGTGTGTGTGTGTGTGTGTGTGGGGTGTGTGTGTGTGCGTGCGTGCGTTGTGTGGTGTGTGCGTGTGTGCATGCATGCGTGCGTGCATGTCCGTACATTCACGCATATGTGTGTGCACATATATGCACGTGCACATTTCAATGCAACGCATCTGTACACTCAATATACAGCACAGCCCTTTTCAACACGCATGATCAACTTTCCGAGACATACCCATACTGCGGCCATACATGCGACCAAAATCGAGGAATGGCTGAGTTACCTGGCCTATGCAGTAAAGAGCATTACATCTGAGTCATGCATGCAGAGAACCTCCAACAACACAAAAAAGTCAGCATCAACATTGAAATGACATCAGTCTCTTCACTACATACAGTCCAGAGCATTCTACACCACTTAAAATAGTAAGTTTGACTTCAGGATTTCAATGTCAGGTTTAATAATAAGTAGTCTTCAAATTGCCCATGGCTAAAGCTTATGTCCTGATGCAGACAGTAACTCCTGTTTTTTACCAACACAATGTCATTCCAAACTAATATAGTTGATACACATGCATTGAGTCTTTTCTAGACTAAACTAGACTAGAGTCAGCATGAATGAATCTGTTTTTCTACAAAATAGCTGACACGATTTGTGTCCCCTGTGTAAAAGTATACAATTACTAGCACCATATTTGGCATATATTAACATTTCTACAACTTTTTCACACATAACAGTGACCATTTGTGGACAAAACTACATTTTTCACACACCTCTGTAGCAGCAACATCATCTGATATGCAAAAATGGCACCTAGCCATGGAGCTTCCTAACCCACTTATTATAGGAATTTTGATTTTTTTTAAAAACCTTTAATTTAGTCTCTTTTGAAAACTACATATATATCATGCAGAATGCCAAAAAATCAATGTCATCCCTTAATCTGGTATTTTTTACCCACTTTACAAGTGACCACTTGTACCTTATTTTATGGGCCAATATTGTATAATAAAATAAATACCTCTTATGGTGCTGACAACACTGCAACTGACAGCTTGTGTATATATGCATAGAGATTATGTATGTGACAGTCAACCATATAATCTGCAAGAAAATCATGCATAGTCTGTTGTTACCATATTGTGAAATAAAAATATACAACAACAGTTATGTCACTCCTACCCTACATAATAATGTCCATATTTTACTTTAAAATGGGGATTTCAGAAAAGTGAGGTAACACAACTTGTCAAATGTAATGCTATTACACAGCCCAATTAGTGCACTTGCTCAGAACAATGGATCAATGATTCCTATATCCTCACAGAGCTTACAGGCCAATATGAGATCAAAGGCATGTCCAGTCACACTTCCTGTAAGCCTGTCATAAATCCTGATGCATCTTGGACTTTCCTTTGATGACATCTAGTGACAGACATGTGTCAGTGGTAGAGATAGACAGCTGACTTATTCCTCTTTCATGTCATTTACTCAGTCTTGACATATCTCTTTAAGTAAATAATACATAGCTTATAAGGTTACCCCTTCCCCCATAAAAATCTGACCATGTAAAAAATAAAAAATAAAGCATTGGGAATGCATTCTGTAGTGTGGTGGAATTAAGACTTAACTTTGTTGGTTTCAGAAAAAAGCCAAATTGGAACCATACTGTGTCAATGACAACGATAGTTACTTTGGCCATAAGCAATATGCACATTGCTTATAACAACTGGCATTGAAATGGTAAGTAGGACATGCATTTTATTTCACTCATTGATCAAGAGAAAATACTGAGCCTATAGGTGTACATGTTTTCTTATTTAGCAGTGACACTTAGTAAAAGGAAACCTACATTACCATTTGACTAACTTGGTGAAGCCTCCCACTCACCTTTCAATGCAGATTAGTAGCTTTAGCTAGCTATAGACAATACATTTATTAAATAAAACCAAAATTCTTATTATTTTATATGTCAATGTCAAGCATCATGCATATCAAATACCTTACATATATGTGTGCATGTATACATACATATATACACTATATCAAATATATATAGGTCCTAGGTGCGTTTTTACGTAGGCCCTATTACGCGTCGCGGAACGGGAGGGGTTGCTATGTTATTGCTACAAAGATTTTAATTAATATACATATATTCATATTTTTTTTTTTTTGTATCTTAATATGTTGTGAAGGCTATGAAGCACCACGAACAATACTCGATGTGGCAAATAAAATATGAATATTTTGGGGAGTGGGGCCTCTGTTAGAAGAGGCCGGATGGGGAAAACATTATTAACACCCCACCTTTGCTAATATTGTCATTTTCTAAATGTATCTATACTGTCTTGAGGAGTTTTGAGTACATTTATTAAATGACCTTAATCAACAACAATAACTCTTGTTTATTTATTGTAGCAAACAAGCTCAGGTCTCTGCCAGTATAAGCATCAGCAGGGTATAAATACTATTATGATTATTAAAAGAATTTTTGAGCTTCAGCACTTGGGAGATGGTACTGTTACAATGCTCCAAAGTTGGTATTTTAATCTATAGATAATAAAATAGCACAGTATGCCTACCCAGGGTTCCGGTTCCACGATCTTGTATTTGTATGGCAGTTAGCCAGTTGCCACCACAGGTAATGGTCCTTCATCAACTTGCGTGACAAAAACCAAACAGTTCTTTGGCGTTGTGCCCGGGGAATCACTTGAGATGTCTGTCAGCCAGGGTTGAAACAAATGTAAGCATCGAGGCATTGAGCTGCAAGTGTAGATACTGGTGGTTATTACTTAGCAAAATCTGTATTAATTTTTTTTTTTAGTATTAGTATTCTGATGGAAAAAACGAAGTTGCTCAACTGTGGACTTTATAAATGTTATTAACAAGTTATAATCATCAGTATACAACAAAATATATGTAACAACGCTCTAACCTGTCCTAGTAGCCCGAGGGGGTTAAGGGGTCTGTTGGAACAGGGTGAGGGGTATTCAAATATAAGATTTCAGCTTGTAAATGATTTTTGTTTTATTAAAAAAAATAGATATTAGTATCAACGAATAAAATAGTCATGGCCGTGGGCGTGACGCTGTCAGTCCTGTCACTGTCAGTTCGTCTTCATCTTCAACTCCAAGTCTCAGCCTCAGGACAATGTCATTGACTGATTCAGCCCTAGTTCTAACTCGGTGACTGATTTATTCTGTGACGACACGGTGTGAGTGCATGCCAATGTGTGTGACTGTGTCAGTGTCTTTGGCACACAGACCAGTACCACGGCGGATCAGTGACACTGATTGCCAGCTGGCAGCTGTGCGGGCGCCTCCAGCTGTATGCCCACCTTTTCTGCCTTCTCCAGCCAAGTCCACAGTTTTCTCCATGTAGAAAATATTTCTTCTCTTCGCTGACATTGTATGATATTTCCGCACTTGCGTGGCGTGCTGACAGTGGCGAGCGGTACTTTGAGTAAGGGTCAGCGTCTCCAGAAATCTTCTTGATTACCTCGTTGCAAGTTGAGCAGAGTGACTTTGCCGCCATTGGAACGGGTAAAATATGCTCAGATCACTTGTGCCATTACAACCCGTTATTACGACGTGCAAATAAGTGCTTGAACCTTTTGTGTCCTAGATCCTTATATTTAAAATACTTTAATAAATAATAATAATAATATATTTATTTGGTATAGCGCCACATCCATAATCGTTCGTGGCGTTTCACAACAAATTACAATTTAAAAGACATAAAAAGATATATGTATACACTTAGACAAATATTAGTGTTTTAAAATAAATGTAAAAAATATGTCTAGGTATA
This sequence comes from Ridgeia piscesae, assembly GCA_025642075.2. Taxonomy (NCBI): domain Eukaryota; kingdom Metazoa; phylum Annelida; class Polychaeta; order Sabellida; family Siboglinidae; genus Ridgeia; species Ridgeia piscesae. The sequence continues at coordinate 14,228 of JAODUO010002522.1, forward strand.
TAAATAAATAAAATTAGTGCGGTATTAAATAGCGTAGCACTTTTAAATATATAAATAAATTACGTATTAGTCATAAAAACACATAATAACCGGTCTAGTGTATAATTACATTGCAATAGGACTGATCTATGACCGGGTACTAGGTATATTATTATTATTATATATATATATATATATATATATATATATATATATATATATATATATATATATAATAATATAATATAATATAATATAATATAATATAATATAATATAATATAATATAATATAATATAATATAATATAATATAATATAATATAATATAATATAATATAATATAATAATGCTACTTCATTAAGACATAAACTAAATGAAGCTTGAACGAACAGAACCAACAACCTCCTGGGGATAAGGTCAGGTGAGTAGAGAGATGGTTCTGTCACACAGAGATAAGACCAGGTGGTGAGGAAATTTGGTTCTGTCTTACTCACTGAGACAAAGTCCAGGTGAAGTGAGGGAGTGGTTACTCATAGAATGGGATCCAGGTGGTGAGAAGTGGTTCTGCACTTACTCTGGGGACAAGGACCAATTGATGAGAGAGGTGGTTCTTACTCCTGGAGACAAGGTCCAGGTGAGTGAGAGAGGTGGTTCTGCCTTACTCCTGGAGACAAGGTCCAGGTGAGTGAGAGAGGTGGTTCTGTGTTACTCCTGGAGACAAGGACCAGGTGAGTGAGAGAGGTGGTTCTGTGTTACTCCTGGAGACAAGGTCCAGGTGAGTGAGAGAGGTGGTTCTGTCTTACTCCTGGAGAGCATTTAACTAAGATAGCCTCAAGGAAAATTCATCCTTAAACAAAATACATGATGCTAATATTCTGGATATACACTGGATGTAATATTGTAATAGTTAACCAAAGATGTTTCCAACTGTTCCAGATTTCCACGATGCAGAAGAAGTTGAAACAATGGTGTCTGGACGTGAACAGTATCGAGCAGTTGGTCGAAGTGAAGGCGGAGGACATTCTCACATAGAACGCACGATTGAGCAGCAGTGTCTGCGAAGACAACACCGAGACACTGTATACTAGAACTTGTGGCATTCACTCTGGCTGTGCTGTTAGTTCACAGTAACTGAACACCAGCTGAAATAGCCGCCTCTCATTCAATAGTCATGGAACTGAGCCAATAGTCATCAGACATCACTCAATTGTCATCAGACATCATTCAATGGTCTTCAGACACCATTCAATTGTCATCAGACATCATTCAATTGTCATCAGACATCATTCAATAGTCATCAAACACCATTCAATAGTCATCAGACCTTCCCTTCAGTGTATCTTTTGAGGCCTTGTTCAAATAGTCATCAGACACCTTTCAAGAGTGATCAAACATCATTCAATTGTCATCAGACATCATTCAATAATCATCAGACTCCAAACTTCAACTGGTGATTGGGGGCCTCATTCCAATTTCTGTCAGACATCATTCAATAGCCATCAGACCATTTAATTGTCATAAGACATCATTCAATTGAATAATCATCAGACATCATTCAATGATACCCTTTCAGACACCATTCAGGTAGTCATCTAGACATCATTCAGTACAAATAAATGAAACATCATTTCAATAGTCATCAGACATCATTTAATAGTCATCAGACTCCATTTCAATAGTCATCAGACATCGTCAATTGTCATCAGACACCATTCATTAGTCATCAGACATGCTGGTGTCGTAAAGCATCATTCAATAGGCATCAGACATGATTCCAATTGTCATCAGACATTATTCAATGATCATCAGACATCATTCAATAGTCATCAGGCATCATTCAATGGTCATCAGACATCATTCAATAGTCATCAGACTCCATTCAATAGGCATAAGACATCATTCAATAGTCATCAGACTCCATTCAATAGTGATCCAGACATCATTCAATTGTCATCAGACATCATTCAACAGCCGTAATTGACACGAATTAATATGCAGACATCATTTCAGCCGTACATCACACATCATTCAGTGCATTGTCAGACATCATTCAACTGATCTATCAGACTCCATTCAATAGTCAACAGACTGTCATTGTCGTCATCGGGTATCATTTCAACGAGTTGTACATCAGACATTATTCAATAGTGATCAGACATCATTCAATAAGTGATCAGACATCTTGTTCATTTCATCTGTCGGAAACATCATTCAATAAGTGATCAGACACCATTAATTGTCATCAGACATCATTCAATGGTCATCAGACCATATTTCAATAGTCGTCAGACACCATTCAAGAGTCATCAGACATCATTCAATAGTCATCAGACACTATTCAATAGCCATCAGACATCATTCAATGGTCATCAGACATCATTCAATGGTATCAGACATCATTCAATTGTCATCAGACATCATTCAATAGTCATCAGACACCATTCAATAGTCATCAGACATCATTCAATTGTCATCAGACATCATTCAATAGTCATCAGACACCTTTCAAGAGTCATCAGACATCATTCAATTGTCATCAGACTCCATTCAATAGGCATCAGACATCATTCAATAGTCATCAGACTCCATTCAATAGTGATCAGACATCATTCAATTGTCATCAGACATCATTCAATAGCCATCAGACACCATTTAATTGTCATAAGACATCATTCAATTGTCATCAGGCATCGTTCAATAGTCATCAGACACCATTCAGTAGTCATCAGACATCATTCAATTTTCATCCGACATCATTCAATAGTCATCAGACATGATTCAATTGTCATCAGACATCATTAAATAGTCAACAGACATCATTCAATAGTCATCAGACACCATTCAATAATCATCACACATCATTCAATTGTCATCAGACATCATTCAATAGTCATCAGACTCCATTCAATAGTCAACAGACATCATTCAATAGTCATCAGACATCATTCAATTGTCATCAGACATTATTCAATAGTCATCAGACATCATTCAATAGTGATCAGACATCATTCAATTGTCATCCGACATCATTCAATAGTGATCAGACATAATTCAATTGTCATCAGACATCATTCAATAGTCATCAGACTCCATTCAAAAGTCATCAGACATCATTCAATTGTCATCAGACACTATTCAATAGCCATCAGACATCATTCAATTGTCATCAGACATCATTCAATGGTCTTCAGACACCATTCAATTGTCATCAGACATCATTCAATTGTCACCAGACATCATTCAATAGTCATCAGACACCATTCAGTAGTCATCAGACATCATTCAATTGTCATCCGACATCATTCAATAGTCATCAGACATGATTCAATTGTCATCAGACATCATTAAATAGTCAACAGACATCATTCAATAGTCAACCCGACACCCTTCAATAATCATCAGACATCATTCAATTGTCATCAGATCATTCAAATCATCAGACTCCATTCAATAGTCACAGACATCATTAAACATCAGACATCATTCAAAGTCATCAGGCATCATTCAATGTCATCCGACATCACAATAGTGATCAGACATGATCAAGTCATCAGGCACATTCAATGGGCATCAGACATCATAATCATCAGACCATTCAAAATCATCACACATTCAAGTCATCAGACACATTCCCAAAGCCATCAGAACATCTCAATAGTTGCTCCTTTCAAAACACACATAATCTCAATAGTCATCAGACACATTCAGCCCTCAGACATTCAATTCCATCAGACATCATTCATGAACAGACATGATTCAATTCATCAGACATCATTCAATAGCCCTGACATCATTCAATTGTATCAGACATCATTCAATTGTCATCCGACATCATTCAATAGTATCAGACATCATTCAATGGGCATCAGACATCATTCAATGGGCATCGACATCCATTCAATAGTCATCATCCCTTAGATCAGACATCATTCAATTGTCATCAGACAATCATTCAATGATCAGAATATTCATGTCATCAGACATCATTCAATGTGATCAGACATGATCTTCAAAATATCGCATCCTTTCAGGTCATCAGACATCATTCAATAGTCATCGCCCTTTTAATAGTCATCAGAATCATCCTTGTCATCAGACAACACATTGAATAGTCTATGACATTAATTGTCAAGACATTAAAGTCTGGTGACAATTGAATGATGTCTGATGACAATTTTGAATTTTGGTGTCTGAAGACATTGAATGGGTGTCTGATGACAAATTTAATGATGTCTGATGCCTATTTAATATGTCTGATGACAAATTTAATGATGTCTGATACTTTTGAATGAGTCTGATGACTATTGAATAAAGTCTGATGACCAAATTTAATGATGTCTGATGACATTGAATTATGTCTGTTACTATTGAATGGGGTCTGATGACTATTGAATAAAGTCTGATGACAATTGAATGATGTTGATGATTTTTGAATGGTGTCTGGTTTACTATTGAAAGGGGTCTGTTTACTATTTAATGATGTCTGATGACAATTGAATGATGTTGATGATATTGAATGGTGTCTGGTGACTATTGAATTTATGTCTGTTTACTATTAATGATGTCTGATGACAAATTTAATGATGTCTGATACTATTGAATGAGTCTGATGACTATTGAATAAAGTCTGATGACAATTGAATGATGTTGATGATATTGAATGTGTCTGTTTACTATTGAAAGGGGTCTGTGACTATTAATGATGTCTGATGACAATTGAATATGTTGATGAATTGAATGGTGTCGGTGACATTGATTTATGTCTGTTTACTATTTTTTGTGTCTGATGACAAATTTAACATGTCTGATGACAATTGAATGATGTCATGACAATTAATGTGTCTGATGCTATGAA
>JAODUO010002523.1:0-7500 GCA_025642075.2 Ridgeia piscesae
TTTTTTTGAATCTTAGTCATGACGCGCAAAAGCACGTGCGATTTGTTATTGTGCCGCAGTAGGTCGATCTCGCATAAAGCACGTGACCCAAAAAGCAAAGGACGTCGGCAGCTGCTGATTGTTTCGCCAGTTATACCCGGTGTAACGGCGAATCTTTTTTTACGAAAAAAAATGACAAGTACGCATTTAAAAAAATAACTGACTGTGCATTCTTGTTAAACTATTAACACATTACACATCTGGTCATAAAAGAACCGGTTTGGCGATTAGCAAACGAGTGGAGGGAGCAGCTTTAACTAGGCTATGTGCATGTAAAATGATGTACATGATAATAATTTCATTAATAACAAGATAATAAAAATGCAAGAAAAGAGTAATGCTAATCATAATACTTATAGTATGAAAACAGTTTATTAATATGCCTAATTTATCATGTAAGAGTTTATTACATTATCAGGCAAACATTACTACATTATCAAGCAGGAAGTTTATTATATTATCAGGCGATGTTATTACATTATCAGGCAGTTATTACATTAACAGGCGATTATTACATTATCGCTTGTAGCAGTACACCACATAACAAATTATTGGATTTGTTGTTTGTTTATATTTATTTTCACCACATCCCAATATACACCAGTTAACAGTATTTTGTTAATAATACTACGCTGGCCACAACAATAACATATGCTATGTACCATACGTAACCAGAAGAAAAGGCCTGTGCATGAGCACACCAACAAGTCCACATTTTCATTTTAACAAAATAAAATAATAAGTATTGATCAAATTAAACTCACAAATTAGTCTTTCTTTATAATACTGTAACACCACGCAAATTTAAGACGCGTGCCTATGTCACTATACTAGGCTGACAACAACAGTGGCATATCATCTGCTAGATAACTGACAGAATAAATGAATATATATATATATATATATATATATATATATATATATATATAATGAGATGCATATGTATATGTATGTATATATATATATATATATATATATATATATATATATATATTAATATATATATATATATATATATATATATATATATATATATATATATATATATATGTGCATACATACATACATACATACATATAATTATTACGATCTCATATATAAATAAATGTAGAATTAATGTAATACATTAATTATAAAATATAGTCTTTACACTTATTTAGTGTCACTATATTAACTAGGCTATATATATATATATATATATATATATATATATATATATATATATATATATATTATATGTATTGCCTAGTAGTAACTTGTTTTAATTTTACGTGGTGTTACATAATTATAAAGAAAGACTGATTTGTGACTTTAACATGACAATAGTTATTGTCATTTTATTTATTTGCAAAGTAAACTCACAAATGAGTTTAAAATAACAAATATAAACAAGAGATGGAGTAATGGTACTATGTACTTTCTGAGTAATCGTACTCGTACTCGAGTACATTATCAAAGCAATTCTTCTCACGATTAATTTTTGTTTATATGAACAGTTGATGGCAAATGTATTAGATAGACAGAAATGGCTATATTATAAGTAGTATAATAAATGTAATATTAATTAAGCTATTGATTTTCTAATTTATATTAATCATTAACATTTCAGTTAAGTAAAGTCAGAATTCCCTAATTAATAATTTCTCTTCCCAGAGAAGCCACATTTCTTGACTCTCCTGCTCACTGTAGTACAGGTAGTACAAGGTATAATTGTGAGTATTTTGACTCCCCATAAGTCATTTATTCTACATATGTACCAAATGTCAAGGTTCTCTCTTAAATATGCACACTTTTATGAACTCTTGAAAATATTATTTTAGCTAGTCTCGATAAATCTGATAAAAAATTACAAAGCATACACTTATTCTCTGCATCAATAATTGTGAAATAAACGTTTTCAGGATTACAAATTTTTACTGATCTGCATAACGGGCAGAATTGCGCTTATTTCCGAACTGGTCTGGAAATGAACTTTTAGTCCTTCTCGTTCAGATCTCTATAATAACGCACAAGTTATACATATTTATTTATATATTTTACTTATATTATTATTTTAATATCTAAGTTACATGTTATATTTTGTTTTACTGAATATTGTATTGTAAAGACTTCTGAACGTCACACAGCCACAATCGCAGATGACTTATTCGACCATTACACAGTAATTACAGATCTTAAAGTTCCTATAGCCCCAGCCGTGTCCAAACACAACGTGTTTTACAGAGCCATTCACAGTATTAACATTGCACCATCACGTCCGACTTCGTCACACAGCCTAAAGAACATGTATCAGACTTATACAAACAGTACCGTCAAATACTTAAGACATTGCTTGACAAACATGCACCCATTAAATCTAACTATGTGTCACAAAAGCCGCCAGCTTCTTGGATGACCCCGGAAATAATCCAATCTAAACGGCACCGTCGCTATCTGGAAATAGTCAAGTTGCCGCTCATATACTTCCTGTAGGAGACCCTGCAATGTTAATTACTGTAAACCTTTTTTAAGGAAATGTATTTTATATAGTTAGGAGAGCAAAATTAGCTTGGTTGCACCTTGTGCAACCTTGAGCATTTCCCATAATTCCTAGATGGCGGTCTCGGCCATCTTGAATGTCGGCCAATGTTCGACTTTTGATCTCGATGACATAGAGGGTCGTGTAATACCTCTTTATAAGGGTTTTCCAGGATGGGGAGTCCATTTCTGGAGTATTTTTTGGATACTGGGTTAAAATCAAGGTCAAATCAGAGGTCAAAGGTCAAATTTGACGTAAAACCAGGAACAAATCACCTCTATAGACCGATTATATGTGAGCCATTCTACAGTAAGTTGTATATTCTTGTCCCAAGCTTTTCATTTTCAAGAACCGCTTAATAGTCGCAAGTCCACGGGAACGACAGGCCAGTCAATGCTCAGCAAGACCGCTTGGTGGCAGGCTCTGCCCAGAAGTCTAATACACTGGTTGTGTTCGGACAGATGATCGACTCACCGCCTGCTCACCCCGACACTATAATAACTACGCTTGTGAATTGCGAGAAGGCTCTCAATAGTTTTGGGATGCACCCACATCACAGTCGACCTCCAACTGTATCAGACTGCATGCCTTGTCCAATGGAACGATCCTCTGCGCTGGACCAACGTCATACTTCACCCGGGTGTGATGCACACGAGTTTCCTGGGCTGTGTAGGAACACTGATGAAGGCATCAGGCGTGGACGTTCTCATCAGTGCAGCGTTTGCTGGCATCACCAGCATAGTCAACGGAAAGGCCGGGACCAATGTTCTACGGGCATACCGTCTCATCATGGCCGTGTTGCGGCATAATTTCTACTCGAATGGCGCCAAGACATATGAGGAGCTGAATGTCTACCTGGAGACAGCCAGAGGGCACCCGACCGGGAGGCTACGGGTGGACTGCTTTGTCAAGCCTACACTGTTGTCGCTCATGTTCCTGCGCGGAGAGCGGAACGGTGACTTCCTCCTCCAGCAGCACTGTCCAAGGCAATGCTGCCATACTTCTTCGCAGCAGGTCACCACAATTATGCCCGCTACCTGAGCTGGTATGTGCGACAGATGGAGCACCTTCCCTAGCGTGGATGGAGGACCTACTGGCAGGTGCGCATAGCAACCAGTTGTCTATAACATCTGCAATGGCCAAGTGGCGCCAGACACAGTGAATGTTCAAAACGCATTGGCCATCGGGAGTGAGCAGAGCAGGCAGTTCTCCGATTTGCTAAGCAGTGAATTCCACAAGACAATAAAGAAGAAGGTCAAAACAATGGAGTTGCTCAAGAAGGCAGTCACTGTCAAGGGAAGGCTATCTACGACGTCGTGACGCTGTTCAGTCGGCTGTTAGTCGTAGGGCAGCAGTGCAGCATTGATATAGCCGATGTCTTCCAGTTTGAACTGAGTCCAATCCCTCCGGCCCTGATCATTGAGGAAGGGTTACAGGATGTGCTCGTCAAGTCTCTCAGTGTCTCTGTCATGACTCCATGTGCTCCAAACGTGGTTCTGATTGATGCCGGTCACCTTCTGTACCACGTCGTCTGGCCAGTCTTAGGGACTACAGGAGACCTGGCTGCAAGCTTCGGCACTCGACTGGCCCACTACCCTCCTGTCTCCAAGAAAATCATTCTGTTCGACAGATATGACCAAGATGCTCCCAACGCATAGGAACATGAGCGGACGAGAAGAGGAAGAGCCAAGGAAGTACGTCTAACCCCAAACACCTTCATTCCATGCCGAGAAGAAGTTATTCTTCACAATTCCAAGAACAAGAATCTACTTAACCAAACTCTATGCAGCTATCCCCTTCCACACAACACCCAACTCGTCAACATGCAGGACTGTGTCTTTGATGACATCGACGTCTTCGTTCTCTTGGTGTACTGGACATCAAGGATGCGAGTTGTCGCCAAGATTCAAATGGAAAAGTGGAATGGCGATGTCTTGGTCATCAATGAAACTGTTCAGCGGTTAGGCCCCAAAAAGTGGAAGAGGAACAAAGTCAGCGCTCAAGCTCCTAGAGACAGATATACCAGGTCTCGATCAAGTGCTCGGTAAGCCTGGCGCGACCCACGCTCAGCTCCAGGAGACAGCATACACATTATTCTTACCCCTCTATGGGCAGAAGGGATGTACAACAATGAATGACGCACGTGGTCACTTCCACCGATTGATGCCAACCTGCAGTTGCATGTGCTACGAGTTCATCTTCAGATGCTACTGTGGAAGGCCGCGGACCAACGTGATCCACCTGAAGAAGCTCGAAACATTGCCAACTTTGGTTGGAACATCGAAGGCTCCGCCATCACAACGGCCGTCTCAACAGCGCCAGTTGCTCCCCAAGCACTACTGGATGTAGTTAGCTGTAGCTGCACTGCAGAGTGCAAAGCATGCAGTGGCACACGCTGCAGCTGCAACAGAGCAGGCCTTTCATGCACGGACTAGTGCAAATGCGAGGGACGAGACATCTGCTGTAATCCTTTCATCAGCAAGCAGTTGGACATCGAAGACGATGAAGGGGAGCGAAGTGACATGATGAATAAATTTACTCTTCATTTCTTTGAGATATATATATATATATATATATATATATATATATATATATATATATATATATATATATATATATATACTTGCATATCGAAAAGGCGTGCCAAATAAATTCAAATTCACATATGTTTTATTTCCTTAATATATACATGCATCTTGAATTCTGAGAAATGCTAAAGGTTGTACAAGTACATTTGACCTTTGACCTCTGATTTGACCTTCACTCTGACACCGTATCCAAAACATAACTTCAGAAATGGACTCCCCATCCTGGAAAACCCTTATAAAGAGGTATTACACGACCCTCTATGTCATCGAGATCAAAGGTTGAAAATTTGCCGAAATTCAAGATGGCTGAGACCGCCATCTTGAATTCTGAGAAATGCTCAAGGTTGCACAAGGTGCAACCAAGCTAATTTTGTTCTCTCCTAACTATATAAAATACATTTCCATAAAAAGGTTTACAGTAGTTAACATTGCAAGGTCATCATTTTGGCAACTTGACTAAAAGTGTTTGGTTGGCGTAAATCTCGTTCAACCTTAGACAGGTCTCGCTACACACAGCAATATCATCTGTGTAACAGACAAATGTCAAAAGCAGTGGTATTATAACGAAAATATGGTATCAAATAACTCTGCTACGCCAAAACAGCTATGGAAATGCATACATCAAATTTTACACAGGCGGCCTGCTCCTTCTCTACCAACCCATGCAGCAATCAAGTCACTGTATAAATCTTTTTCTAATAATTTTAAAGACAAAATCAGCCTCAGACATCCAACTTTCACAGATCATACTCCAAACACTGTAAATGTTGACTCTCCACAAGTAAATTCTCAACTCGCGTCGTTTGAACCAGCCACAACTGCTGAAGTGATAAAAATAATCATGTCGTCACGAAGTAAATCCTGTGATGGCAAATATGTATCACTGCGCTCCGGCTTATTTCCTGAAGATTTTAAATGTGCGCATGCAAACCAATTTTTTAAGAAGACAACTCTGCCTAAGGAAGAATTAAACAGCAACAGGCCTATTTCCAACCATAGCTTCATTTAAAAATACTTGAAAAGTTTATAGCAAATCGTATCAGGTCTCACATCTGCATAAATGGTTTATCAAATATGTTACAGTCTGCGAATAAACAATTTCACTCAACAGAAACTGCTCTTTTAAAATTACACAATGACACAAATCTTAACATTGATAATGGCAAAGTAACTGCACTGACCCTGCTTGACCTATCCGCCGCTTTCGACACCATTGACCACGTCATTCTCAATACACGCTTATCGACGTGGTACGGGATATCTAGCATAGCCCTGAGCTGGTTTACTTCATACATTACTGATAAACGGCAAGCCATTAAAATAGGTAACTGCTTCTCAGTCATGCTGCCCACCTCTTGTGATGTCCCCCAGGGTTTTGTTTTGGGGCCCTTGTTGTTCACTCTGTATACAGCACCACTAAGGTCTGTTATCCAGAGTCACAACATGGATCGTCACCTTTATGCAGATGACACACAAATCTATTTTTCTTTGACGACGCCAGATACTTATCGCTCCCTAAACCAGCCCAGGGATTGTCTTCAAGATGTCTCCCTCTGGATGAAAAACAGTAAATTAAAGCTAAATGAAGATAAGACCGAATTTCTCATCATTGGTACCTCAACGCAGCGTGCAAAACTCGATGGCTTTGTCTGACACATAACCGGAGTCAGAGTATCACCCCATCCGCCACAGTTTTAAATATCGGAGTAACGTTTGATGAAAACTTAAATTTCAAACAACATATATATCGAAAACATGTCGTTGCTGTTTTTACCATATCCGCGATCTTCGCCGTATATAACACTTTCCGTTGCTAAAACCATCGCAACAGCTCTAGTAAGCAGCAGGCTTGACTACTGCATTTCCCTCCTTCACAATACCGCAACCAAACGATATAGCAACACTGCAGCGTGTTTGTGCCGCTTCTAGAAACATTGCACTGGCTCCCTGTGCATTATCGCATTATTTTCAAGATTTGTACAATAGCCTATCAAGCACTCTCATCTACACAATCAGCATATCTAAATTCGATGCTAACTCCATCAATATATTACAGACAGCTACGCTCAACCAGTAGTCTACATTCCTCGGGAGAAAACGAAAGCTGGGACCCGAGCTTTCTCGGTTGCCGCACCAACTGTGTGAAATTCGCTTCCTATCAGTATTAAATCAGAAGTTAATATTGTAGTCTAAAAACCTATCTCTTTAATGCTGCCTATCCTCCTTGGCTTCCATTGGCGAATCACGCATTGTCTTACGATGATTTCGAGTTTGCTTAATCCCTTGGTTTTGTCGCGCCACGGAGCTTGATCTTCGAGGATATTGGCATTAAAGAAGTATATTATTATTATTATT
>JAODUO010002523.1:12500-26085 GCA_025642075.2 Ridgeia piscesae
ACTGTTTCATTGTCATACCAGATGGTTTCAGCGTGAGATGAATATAATTTCAGTTACCTGCAATGGCTGTAGTAATTTGATGTGGTTAGTGTGACAGATGATTGACAGAGAAGAGAGGTTTCTGAATGTACGTCTTCAGGATATTGTGGCGAAGACACCTTGTTTCCTTATTTTTATTGGCTGTAATTGTTAACTTTTGTGCATTGTTGTATATATTGTGTATGCTTTGGGTGTTTATTGTAACATGTGTTATTGTTACAGGGTTTTGAATTGTTGGTACTTGATATAAAGAATTGAGAGAAATCCAGCGCTCCGTGTCCATCCTTGACACACACACACACATATATATGTATACACACACACACACACACATATATATATATATATATATATATATATATATATATATATATATATATATATATATATATATATATATATATTACGGAAGTAATACACAAAAATGGTTCCCGTCGCAAAGAATACACAAGTCAAAGTGTATGACAAAGTACGATTTCACAACAGACCTGTTAAAGGTCTGTAAATAATATTTTATTTCATATTGCACCACTTCCATAATTATTTATAACTGCTATTAAACAAAATTATACAATAAGAAGAATATAACCCACATGTAATATTAAACAAAATGCATGCGTCTATATCATTAACTAAAATTACCTATTAGTCATAAAATATATAATAATAACAAGAAATCTAGCAAATACAGTAAAAGTTGTTCTGTGCGACCTATATCATGTGCGACCACTCGCCTTGAATTACCGTTTTCCTAGCCACGGGTCTTTCCTGATTAAACTGTACCTACAATAAATGCCTACTTGACAAAGGCAACCAGCGACCACACGAATTGTTCACGCGATCGTTGCTTTCACCTGTTAGCAGTGACTCGATCTGTGCTGAACTGAGGCATGTATTGGTCGTGCAGTCTTTACGTCCTTCACTCAGTACACATTTAATTAATCATTAAAACGACAGCATATAATATTTTGCAATGGTATAATTATTCAAATGGGTCGTATTTGTTATTTGGTGACCGATCGTCCGTGACGTAATGCAAATGCTAGGGATGTCGCCGACATAGATTGCAGCAAACCGAAAACCCGCTGATGTAAACATATTTGGATACTCATGATTACAATTAGAAAATGTGCTGATTTTTCCTACAGATGTAGCAACACATCAATGACACAAGAGAAACGAAAGTTACAATGAATGTAGGGCCTAAAGCGTGTTGACTCACTCGTGTTATCGCCCGAAATATAACACGATTTATGTAGACCATGCAGAACCATCTTCGGTCGTCTCTGGTCTTTTTCTCTCAGACACTGCATTTACCTTCCGGTAGTCAATTGCAAACTGTACCCAGCATCCCCTGGCTTTTTCAGCATTACCACTGGTGATCGCTATTCTGATGGTGGTGGTTCAATTAAACCATTCTCTAAAAGTTCCTTAATATGGTTTTCCATTTCTTTACGCATTTTGGGCGATGTCCTGTAAAACCGCTGAGCTACTGGCCGTGCATTACCAGTATCAATCCTATGATAATGTAGCTCTGTTGTCCCCAAATTGTGCATACTTACCGCAAAAGCATCCATGTTTTGACTAATCAGTTCGTTCAATCTCTCCTTCTGTTCCATGCTTAAATTTGAATTATCCAAATTAATTGTCGTGTCCGTAAAGTTCGTTTCACTGTCTGTCACCTCTGTCTCTCCTGCCTGTACATGTTGATCAAGTTCCTCACTGATTTCCATCACATAATGTGCTGGTATTCTTTGTCAAATTGCCACTGTTACACCCTTAGCAATAGTTGTTGGACAACTGAAGTTATTTACAACTCTGACAACCGTGATTCTACCTTTCGGTTGAACTCATTTTTGTGTCTGGCATGCTAATTTCCATTGATGTTACGGCCTCAGTGACTAAATAATCATTGCCGTATGACCATGTCAGACATACTGGGTAAACCACTTCTGAATTTGCTGGTACAAACACAGACTTTACAGTTCTAGCTAAACTCGACCTTACAGCATATTTGTGGAGCTTGCATACCAATTTACCTGCCAGCGTAATCGTACTCATGTGAAAATTTATGACAGCATGCTGGTTTGTCAAAAAATCCATCCCTAGAATGACTGAAGGACGCCCGTCCAAAACGTGGAAATCATGTTCGAAAACTTGGCCCTCTACATTCACAGCCAGCAATACTCTGGCAGTCATTGTGTAATTCCACCGACTCCGGTGACAGCAGAACATTTTTGGTTTAGCGAATTTCACCCGTTTCTTTGGAATTTTTGACAACAGTCCATCTGAGATTTTGGAAAGGTGTGCACCGCTGTCTACTAGTGCATGACAAGTTTGGTTTTCAACCCTTACATTTAACATGTTCTCCCATGATGCTCGTTCTGACAAGTTCAAAGTCGTTTTATCTACCGTATTGTTCATGAATTGGGGTTTATCCTCTCTATGTTTATCCTGCCTGTTTAACCGGTTCACCCTATCATGCATTCGGTGATTGGTCCTAATAGGCCTGTACCTTCATCTCCTGTTATTCCTATCGGGACACGTTACCATAAAGTGACCTATCTGTTGGCACCCATAACAACGTTTACCAAAGGCAGGACAATTCCTGTCTCCCTCACACCACCTACCGCAATGTGCGCATCGTTCGTCACGGTAGTTGCGGCCCTGTCCTCGGTCCCGTGTCATTCGCGCAGCCGACCTCAAGTCCCGACCGTAGTAGCCGCGCTCCTCCGGGATAAATTGCTGCTGGCCTCGGCGGCCCGACCCGTAGCCCCCGTCTCGGGCGATGACGCGTGGCGCCTCCCGTTCCGCTCGATCGCCCTCGTAGCCCGCTGATCCGCCGTACCGCTGTCGTCCTAGTTGCCCGGGTGCGTACTCCCCGTCTCTGGTCGTGACTTGTTCCGCTCGATCGCTCCCGTGGCCCGTCACCTCGATGCTGTGCCTTTTCCCCCCTTTTGGGGGGGGTCCCTTTTTAAACTTTGGAAACCAAAAATTTAAAGGGGGTTTAAAGGAAAATTTTTAAAAAACCCATTTAAAAAATTTTTAAAAAGTTGGGTGCTAAAGGGATAACGGAGGAGGGGCTAGGAGGAATAACAATTTGAACAATACGGTTTAAGACTAACTTTCAGCAGGTTTTTAAAATATTTTGGGGTTAACAATTCTGAAGTACGGGAAAATTTTATAACCCGATGTGTTGAAAATTCGTGTAAGCAAAAATTTGGGGTTGAATCGGTTTTAACCCCAAATTTGCGTGAATTAAGCCAATCAAAAATTTTTTTGGGAAACCCCTTCTTAATTTGGGATTTGGGAAAGGGAGGTTTCCTTTTTTGTCGTTTGTTTAATTGTAAATCCCAATTGTTAGCTTTAGTTTAATTTATTGTCAAATTAATTTTACGTATGTGTAAGGACCCATTTTTGACCAAACCCTAACATCCCCAAATGGGGCAACAAACATTGACCCAAAAATTAAAACAACCCAAACCTTCAAAAAAGCAATTGCCCAAAACCCCAATTCCCCCCAAAACCCTCCAACCAGCCAAAGGAAACCCCCAAAAGGGTCAATGGGTTTAAACCGGGAAAGGGGGCAACCTTCCATCAAAACTAGGCTTTGTTCAAATTGGGGAAACCTACTTTCATAATTATTGGTAATACCCAAAGTTTACAGGAACCAAAATGCGTAAATACCATTTAAAACCTTTAGGATTTAATTTTCCCCCACACAACATTGGTTTCGACCGTGGGCATTTTCATTTAACCTAAATGCGGTCTGGACAACACCCGAACGAAGATCTGCAAAGGTAAACCCTTTTTTTCGGCGTACCGTGAGTAACCCTTGCCCTTCTTCGAACTTTCGTTTTTTTGGCCATTTTCTCCTCATGAAAATCCCATTTCAATTTAACTAATCCAAAAATTTCAACGGTCTTTTTTTGGGCATTGCTTGAACGGTTCCCAAAAGTTACCAAAACGACCCATTTAAAAAATTATACCATTGCAAAATATTATATGCTGTCGTTTTAATGAGTAATAAAATTTGTACTGAGTGAAGGACGTAAAGACTGCACGACCAATACATGCCTCAGTTCAGCACAGATCGAGTCACTGCTAACAGGTGAAAGCAACGATCACGTGAACAATTCGTGTGGTCGCTGGTTGCCTTTGTCAAGTAGTCATTCATTGTAGGTACAGTTTAATCAGGAAAGACCCGTGGCTAGGAAAACGGTCATTCAAGGCGAGTGGTCGCACATGATATAGGTCGCACAAAACAACTTTTACTGTATTTGCTAGATTTCTTGTTATTATTATATATTTTATGACTAATAGGTAATTTTAGTTAATGATATAGACGCATGCATTTTGTTTAATATTACATGTGGGTTATATTCTTCTTATTGTATAATTTTGTTTAATAGCAGTTATAAATAATTATGGAAGTGGTGCAATATGAAATCAAATATTATTTACAGACCTTTAACAGGTCTGTTGTGAAATCGTACTTTGTCATACACTTTGACTTGTGTATTCTTTGCGACGGGAACCATTTGTGTGTATTACTTCCGTAATATATATATATATATGGTTGTTGTGTTTTTTTTTTTTGTTTTTTTTTTTTTTTTTTTTTTTTTTTTTTTTGTGTGTGTGTGTGTGTATTATTATTTATATTTGTGTGTTGTTGTGTGTTTTAAGGGTTTAAAGGGGACACGGAGCGCTTGATCTCTCACAATTCTTTATTTCAAGTACCAACAATTAAAAACCCCTGTAACAATAACACATGTTACAATAAACACCCAAAGCATACACAATATATACAACAATGCACAAAAGTTAACAATTACAGCCAATAAAAATAAGGAAACAAGGTGTCTTCGCCACAATATCCTGAAGACGTACATTTAGAAACCTCTCTTCTCTGTCAATCATCTGTCACACTAACCACATCAAATTACTACAGCCATTGCAGGTAACTGAAATTATATTCATCTCACGCTGAAACCATCTGGTATGACAATGAAACATAATTATGAACCTATATGTCCCCGTTATGACATCTTTATGACAATGATGAAACACCAAGACATTTACATACCCAAAACTCCAAATACATGCTCATGCTTCTTGCTCCCAAAGCATCAGTTAATCAATCACGCTGCAGAACAAAAGTATGCTTCTATATTATTCAAGAAAACCAGTGACATCTGGTAGCATATGCATAAGGGCCTAATGTCAACATCTCATACATGTGCCTCCTACGACCACCCTAATGCCCAACATCCAGACTTGTATAAGCCAACAGTTTGCAACAACATACATTTTAAACTGCAAATACAATGTCTTAATTTGTGGTCCATAACCAACAACATAACAACCGTGCTGTGATACCGAACACTTTCTCTCACGATACATAAATCGCTACTAGCATCTAACCAAAATAGCACTCAATGCTATTCTAGATCCACGTGGTTAGTACGTGGAATAGTGGCAATTTGCGTAATACACCGATTTGCCGCTTCTCATACAGAACCACACCCTCTGCATGGCACTGGTTTAAGACCGGTTTTTGGGTTTACAAAAACCCAGATCAGTGGATTTTACCTGTGGGAATACGAAGGGAAATTAAACTACTGCAATAACTAACTCAGTAAATGTCCACAATTATTAAGGAGCAATAATGGCTCAAATGTTACAGCACTCATGGCTCAAATGTTATAATACAATTGCAGTCATTAAACTCACCAAAGTAACTTCTCATTTCCCACCGGAAAACACAGTCTCGTGGTTCGGCTCATTGCTTGCTCTCCCACTGTCCCCAAATCCCGCTATCTTCCCGCTGAACAAACCGCAGTGACACCTATTGTCACTGCTTAGTAACACTGGTCATTAATAACCACGTGAACAAAATTAACTCACTGAACAAAATTAACTCACAAAGTACATATATAAATACATTAGCGTCATGGCAGATACATATATATATATATATATATATATATATATATATATATATATATATATATATATATATATATATATATATATATATAACTCACAAAGTATGTATATAAATACTATAGCGTCGTAGTCACGGTATGTGTGTGCGTGTGTGCGTGCGTGTGCGTGCGTGCTGCGTGCGTGTGTGTGTGTGTGTGTATGTGTGTGTATGTGTGTGTGTGTGTGAGTGTGTGTGTGCACGTGTGTGTGTGTGTTTTGATATAATTAATTATACTAAATTTATTATAGGCCTAAGATACCCTTATAATAATTTTTTTATTGATATACTGGAATGCAAAGTAGTCCTATGTTATTATAATAATAATAATAATAATAATAATAATAATAATAATAATAATAATATTAATAATAATAATATCATATAATAATAATAATAATAATAATAATAATAATAATACCAATATTGATATTGATACTAATAATAATACTACTAATACTACTAATACTACTAATATCTATTACTAATACTACTAATACTACTAATAATACTAATACTACTACTGCACCACTACCACTACTACTACTACTACTACTACTACTACACTAATAATAATAATAATAATAATAATAATAATATAATAATAATAATAATAATAATAATAATATAATACTTTAACTATGCCAATATCCTCGAAGATCAAGCTCCGTGGCGCGACAAAACCAAGGGACTAAGCAATCTCGAAATCATCGTAAGACAATGCGTGATTCGCCAATGGAAGCCAAGGAGGATGAGCAGCATTAAAGAAGATAGGTACACAGACTACAATATTCTTTCCAGTTTAATGAATGGAAGCTTTCACACAGTTGGTGCGGCAACCGAGAAAGCTCGGGTCCCAGCTTTCGTTTTCTCCCGAGGAATGTAGACTACTGGTTGAGCGTAGCTGTCTGTAATATATTGATGGAGTTAGCATCGAATTTAGATATGCTGATTGTGTAGATGAGAGTGCTTGATAGGCTATTGTACAAATCTTGAAAATAATGCGATAATGCACAGGGAGCCAGTGCAATGTTTCTAGAAGCGGCACAAACGTTTGGACACGCTGCAGTGTTTAACAAGATTTAACAAGATTTAACACCTAAAGAATCAACTCTAGATGGCAGGTGGTCTAGCCAATTGGCTTATCGAGAGTCCAACCTATCTATCTACGTATACCCCGCCCTTCTTATATATCGATTTTATTTTTAAATATTAACACTACTAGCACCTACGCAATCAGCTGATAATCTGTTCCATTCGTTTGCATTCTTTGAAAATCAATTTTAATATCTAGTCTACACTGCTTCTTTACTAACTCCCTGTCCTCTAGTCCTTCTCTCTTCCTTGAGTGTGAAAAAATATTTCTGTTAATATTTTCATATCCATTCAATATTTTAAACACCTCAATCTGATCTCCTCTCAATCTTCAACGAGTGTTGTTAAACCACATTCTTTTGACGCATTTCATAACTAATATTCCTGAGTTTTGGTATCATTTTGGTTGCTCGCCTTTGTACTCTTTCTAGCATATCAATATCCTTGCATGGCCTCCATGCTTGTATACAATATTCTAAGTGGGGCCTAACTATTGTTTTATACAGTGAAGTCTTATTAGTTCTTTTTCTTTGTACACATATTTCGACTAATTAATCCAAGAATTTGGTTTCCCTTCGCTGCTGCAATTTCCACACTGCTCTGATACCTTCATGTCAGCATTAATAGTAACCCTAAGTCTTTTTCCTTTAAGGTAGTATTTAGTACAGTATCACCCAATGTATATTTTCTTCATTTCCATGTCCTGTGTGAAGGCATTTACACTAATTAAACAGCATTTGCCGCTTCTCAGACCATTCTATCAACTTATTAACATCATCTTGTCTATATGCATCACTTTTAATTTTCCTAAACACTTTTTGTGTCGTCCGCAAACTTCAACACCTTGCTTGTTATGTCCATCATCCAAATCATTGTTATATTAAGAATAAAATAGGTCCCAGTACTGATCCCTGCAGTAACTCCACTCAAACCCGCTTTCCAGTTTGAAACCTCCCCATCAACTACTTCTCTTTGTCTTCTATCAATATGCCATTTTTCTATCCAGTTGATCATTCCATTTCTCTTTGAGACTACTAGTTTAGAAGTAGTAGTCTTTGGTGTGGCACTGTGTCAGGCTTTTTAAAATCTAAGTAGATTATATCTGCTGGTGATCCCTCATCTAGCCACTTTGTGACATCTTCCAAAAAACATAATATATTTGTTAAGCATGACCTCGCTTTTAAAAACCCATGTTGAGATGGGTTTATCAATTTATTTTTAACAAGGAAATCAACCAGGTGATCTTTAATTAGTCTTTCTAATAGTTTGCAAATCACCGATGTTAAACTCACTGGTCTATGGTTCTCTGACTTGTTTCTCGAACATTTTTAAAATAATGGTATAATGTTTGCTTCTTTCCATTCTTGGAACTATTCCATCCTCTAATGACAAATTGAACACTGTTGCAAGCGGAATGCTGATTTGTTCTACAATTTCCAATAGTAATTTGGGAGGAATCCCATCCACTCCAGGTGATTTATTATCCTTCATATCTCTTATTTTCATAGCTACCATTGTTGGGGTTACAATTAGTTGTCCTAAATATTCAAAATCTCTCCCTTCGAACTTAGTCTCAACACGGACTTATATGCACTGGACTGCTGTCTCCGCCGCTCGCGCCGCTTCGCGAGCGGCGGAGTTGGCTGCAAAGGTCACGAGCGCACAAGATGTACTCCCCACTTCCGGTCTACTAGCCACTGCGATGGAGATGCCAAACATCGACAGGATTCTTGCGGTGAATATAACTGTTTAATTCAATAATAGTGATAATTTTCCTAAACGATGACTGTACCTAGTTTGGTAAATGTTGTGGCTATCTCTAGTGTAGTTCTAAATGGTTTATTTAATTCTATTTTCGTCGTACATGACGTATAATATGCATCGGGGTGTCGGCCTAATGGCGTAAACAATACCGAAGGCAAGGCTAACTTTTTTCTTGGGCAAGTGACGCAAGTTTTAACTAGTCTTGCTATGGGTGTAAGTTCATAGATTGGAATTATATGTAATGTTTAAATATTCATAATAATTTGTTAATCTCAAGCCAGTTTAACAACAGCCGATCATTTAACCGATCTGTCATTCTGTGCTGTCAGTTTATACCAGCCCTTGCTTTGCCTAGGCCCAAGCCCAGTTAGGCATTGATAACTGTTTTCAATATTTACTGCCATTCGCTTGTATTTATTATTGATTTGTGTTATTTATATTTTGATGATTGTTCATGTGTAATTTATTTATTCTGATCCTGTTTTATTATTGTGAATAAAATATCACTACAACTATTTCTAATTATAATTAATAATAATGCATTTTACTTCTAGAAATTTAAGCATTACTAAGAATTGTGTATTTTTTATTTCTAGTATATGTATTTAAATGCTTGGCATGGATATACAATAATTCTACGTGTTCTGTTAGTTATTACATGCACTTTGAATTGTTTTATTTCAGAAATCTCGCACCTGAAAGTTACACACATTACGTGTATGCATGATTACAAGCTTCATCTGGCTGAAGTACAGCAACATATCTACGCTGTCTAAAGATACAGTCCCTGTGAACATGACATATACACTGCAGTTTTAATAGACAAGAACACAGCATTATTGCATTGCCTGAACAAAACTATCTGTCAGTTAACTGTGAAGGTAGTAGTTCAAGGTACATAGCCTACAAAGTCGTCAATATATCATAGGCATCATCTGCATACACTAAATAATTTTACACAATTTATCTAGCTGAATGTGACACATAATACACATTGAATAATACAGACATCACTTTACAACTTAATTACAAAGCACTGGAATTAGATGGTTTCTGTACGACACAGGACACACTGGATTATGAACATTCCTGCGTAGATCTTGCAGAATGTTGTGAATATTGCAAAAAGATTTGTGAGGTGGAGTAATGTGAGCAGCTTCTTCACCGTGCACTTTATCCCTATGGAGGGTAACCCAGAAAGCAGCATTTGGCACACGAGATGTTGGAGTCGTTGACGAAACACTGTTAACATTTATAAACATTACTTCATCAAGTTCATGTTGAAATGCAGAATATTATGAAATGGTAAACATTTATTACTGGTCTCTACTGAGCCTGCAGTATTTGTCCAACCTGTAAACACACGGTCACCCATAAACAAGTGAAGTATGACAACTGTGCTTCATTGTCATGCATTAATCTGTTGAATTTGTTATTTAGATATGTTATTAATAAAGTTATTATTTTATGACGTATTTATTGATGGTTGATCATAATGTTTCATATGGTTCTAAACATTGCATAAATTATATTTACTTCATAATTATTTACTGCTGGCTTTCATCAAAACATAACCCTTTGCCGAGTTAGCATGCTAACATTAGCCAATTTTAACTTATTAATTAAGTTGGCTAATGTATATTTACTACCGTAATTAATGTGGACATGTCTTAATAATTATGGACATTATGGCCGTTTATTCATGTGTATATACAAAGTACGGCTGCTAATTATATATTGATTTATTCATTAATTTATTATTAATGATTTTTTTATTACATAATTATTTAATTTATATCTCTTACCATAAGTAAGGTGGTTTTACAAATTTCATGTTTATATAATATAAACATATTCATGGACATTGTGGCATTTTACAAAAAAGTTTCTGTCTGTTGAGGTTGCCTGCTAATTATCACCTATTAACTAATTTATTATTACATGACTAGTTAATATATATTATATGCCAATTATCACCTATTAACTAATTTATTATTACATGACTAGTTAATATATATTTATTCTCGTAATAAATGTGGTTATGCACACTGCATAATAATATTATGTATAAATATCTTCATATTTATGGACTCGGCTGGTCTTAATTAGAATGTTTCGGCCTGTTAACTTGGTGCACTACTTAACTAATATTAGCTAATTAACTGGATTAATTAGTATGAAAAAACATCAGTATTGAACATTTATCACTCCATTCAATGTATTTTAAAATGTTGCAAACAATATTTTAATAGTTCTATAAATTACAACGTTATGCCATTTTAAAGTCACTTATTCGAATATTTATCAACAGAAACAAAAATGAGCTTATTTTACCATTATAAGAGATACACAAATTTAGCGAAATTTTTTCGTTTTTAAATTGCAATAATTTTGGATCTAATAAAGGTATCGTAATAAAATTAACAGTTACGTGATCTGTAACTTATTACTTTTCATTTAAGCCTAAATCCTGTGATTTGAAGTGCCTACAGCAGGGCTACCTACTATATTTTCCGTAACGATCATGGGGTGTGGAGGGGGAGGGTTGTCTCGGGACCATCTGTATACTGTTGGCCCTGGTCCTAAAGTCCATCTCGTGGCTGTAACTAAATCCCAAGTCATTCATTTTGATTAAAACTGATGAATTGTTTCCTTCCCTAGTCTGGGTTTGCCCCAACCACCAACACGTTTCATTTACTGATAAATTGCAACACGGACTAGTACTTCGTAGTTGCCAAGTTGGGTCGATGATTTTTTCGCGGCAACGCATTTTGGCCGTTTAAAATCGTCAATACTTCACTCAAAACAACTTTCCAAACAATGTATTTGCTAGGATTTTATTAAACATACGTGTCATGTAAGAGTTTATCCAAATGTCTTATTAAAACGATGTTTTCCTGCGGTCAACTGCGAAATTGCCGGCAACCAGCAGACAACCGGAAGTAACTTATACATCTTGTGCTAGGTTGACCTTGCTGCGCTACTCTAGCGGCCTTGAACCCGGAGACAGCAGTCCAGTGCATATAAGTCCGTGGTCTCAAGTACTGGTAATATACTAATATCTTCCCTGGTAAACACCGAACTAAAGTACTCATTTAGGTTTTCTGCCATTAAGAATCCCTCTGTTATTATGTTTCCATCACTACCTTCTAGAGGACCGACCTTATCCTGAACTTTCTGTTTACTTCGAACATACGCATAAAAACTCTTGCTGTCATGTTTTATATTAAAAGCTATTTTTTTCGTAGCTTCTCTTTGAATTTCTAATTTCAGCTGTAGCTTGATTAAGTGCTTCTTTATAAATGCTATAGTCTTCTTCACTTCCGGTATGTCTATATGTCTTCCACATCATTTGCTTGTACTTGATTTTTCTAATGGCTTCCTTCGATAAGTGTTTCTTCTTTGACCGTTTCCCCTGTTTTTTCAAGGGGACAAATTTGTCAACGACGCAGTCAATTTCACTCTTTAAAATATTCCAGCATTCTGTTGCTGTCTTATTCTTCAGTGTGTTATTCCAGTCTATATTTGCTAAATATTCCCTCATGTCCTTATATCTTCCTTTGTGAAATGTTTTCCTGTACCTTATTTTTCTATTCCGTTCTCCCTCTACTTTAATGATAAAATGTATCTGTATATCTTGACATTATCAACAAATTCCTTCTGTGAGCTCAATACTATGTCTAACACGTTCTCGCCCCTGGTTGCTTCTAACACATGTTGAGAAAGGAAACTATCTTGTACTAAATTTAAAAACTCTTGATCCTCTCTCCCGGTACTCTGTAGAGATGTCCACTGTATAGGCCCATGGTTAAAATCCCCCATAATAATACAGTCCCGTTTACTCACTTCTTTGATAGCGTTATGTATTTTTTCATTCTCTTCCATGCTTATGTTTGGACTCCGATACACTAACCCAACAGTTAATGTTGAGTTTCCTGTAACTGTGTTACACCAGACAGCTTCTTCACATTCTGCTTCTTTTTCTAATTTTATTTTATAAGCTTGGATGGATTCTTTAATATATAACATAACTCCGCCTCCCCTTCTTCCTAATCTATCTTTCCTAAACATTACATACCCTGTCATTCCTAATTCGGCATCTGATATATCGGGTGTGGCCCAAGATTCAGTTATACCTATTATGTGAGGGTCAATATCTTCTACCATAATGTTTAGTTCATTTATTTTGTTTACTATGCTCCTTGCATTTAAACAAACACATTTATAACCAAATTCCGTAGGGCTTTCCAGGCTGTTCTTTGCTGATGTCTTTTTGCTATCTTTATCTATGCCTCTAGTATTTGGCTTCTCTGTGTATCCCCCTGCGAAACTAGTTTAAAAAGTTGCAACCTGTTCCATTATTCATCGATCGAAGAAGGTTCTCGGAGAACACTGCTGCGCCCTTTCCGCTTAGATGGAGGCCATCTCTCATAAACATGTCTTCTTTACCAACAAAATATCCTCACAAATCTACAAATCCAACTCCTTCTTCTTCACACATCTGCTCTAATAGTCCGTTAATTGCCATCCTCTTGCAATTTCTAAATGTTGTTCCCCTTCCCCTCATCACTGGCAAGATTCCTGAGAGTATGATCTGTTCAACTCTCGTCTTCTTCAGTGTCTCTACCAACTCTCTGTATCTCTTTACTATCCTGGTTGTTCCATCCCTGTCTGCATTGTTCGTCCCTACATGTACTAATA